>CM027122.1:27956941-28094023 GCA_015476505.1 Urochloa ruziziensis
AATCTTCCATACATCACGAGGTCAACTTCTTTACAAAGAGGCTAGCTATCCTCCCTTCATCCAACCTCTCAAAGATTTCTCCGGTGAAGCACTTGGCTAGCCTATGGAAAACTAGAAAGAAAAACTAAAGGAAAATAGTTCAAGTGCAAGGGAAATAAAACTAGACTACTTAGATGACAGCCACCAACCCCTAGGTGGTCTATTATATAGTCCAAGTGGTGCTGCTCTAAAGACTAAACTACCCTAAGTGATACATACCCCTCAAGGGCAAATTTGACATTTTCCGCGAAGATTTTTCCGGCTGGGACACCTTCCACTGCAAGCTTGCTTCCCTCCAACGCAAGCCTTGCAGTCACGCCGCGTGTCCTCCGGATCGAAGCTCCTCGACGCCGATTTTGAGCCTGCCCAGGGGGAGGCGGTTAAACCGCCCCTGGCTGGTCACCTCAGCCCAGTTGCACAAACTTCGCCTCGTCGAGTCCTCGGCCTTGGTTTTGTGGCCCAAACCAAGGGAAACCGTCCACCGATGATTTTGTGGCCAAATCACCAAACCTTGCGCGCAAACTTCTGTTGTTAGCTGCTACCTTGCGCCGGCTTCACGTCCGCGTATGAGCTTCGGTTGTGAGCCGCTACCTCGCACCGGAACCACGTCCCCTTGCTCGTTCTTGCCAGCATGTGAACCGCACTTGATCCATCTGGCCACCGGGTCCCTCAAACCAAGCCTACTTGTCTCTCCGCTCCTCGAAGGCCGCCATGGCTAAGACCTTTCACGCCTGTTCTTCACCTGCACCAATGCAACCAAGCCGCATTCTACACCTGCAATACTTGAGCCAAGGGAAACGTCAATCCACACCACGTTGTCAATCACTCATCACACCAGGAAGCGACCATCCACCGGTCTTCGGACACACTGGGTCCTCAGAACGCGAGCGGGACCAACCAAGTCCATATGCAAAAGCTCCCCTGGACGCTCAGTCATAACATCTGTCAAAGGTGGATGGGAAGCGCCCGTCGCATCTGGTCGGAGGGGCGCGGGGGAACAGAGCGGCTTTGTCGGGGACGACCGCGGGGACAGCGCGTGGCGCAATTAAGGCGCGGGTGCGGCCTCGGCGTCCGCGTCAGAAGCTGGCCGCCACGTGGCGACGCTGTCGGGCGCGTGACTCGCGCGGCGCCGGAGAGCGCCGGCATTTCGTCGAACACATGCCGTGCGTTCCTTCAACCCAACTTTTCTCCGAAATTTTGAACTGAAGCTCAAAATCTCCAGAAAGCAAAGTTATGTTCCAGGTTACCAGCTACAACTTTTGTAAAGGTTGACCTATGAAAAAGTGAGTGGATTCGAGAGAAAACTGAGAAGAAAACAGCATGAACTCGGGTGCCAGTCTGCAGTGAACTTCTGTGTTTTGACTGACTTTGACTGGGATTTAAGGTGCCTTCCACTCAAAATCTCGAAATGAGCCATTATACAAAAATGTGTCCCGTTAAAAACTGAACAACTTTTGTATTGGTCGATTTTCAAGTTCTCAAGTGAAATCTCGAATTTGAACCATGCCAACCGTGAAAGGTCAAAAGTTCACCGAGGTGCAAGGGAATTTTTGGTAGGATTCCTTAAGTGAAAATCTAGGTGAGGCCAAATTAAACTTAATTAGGCTAAGACAAAAGGTTTAGCAGGTGATTAAGCTAATGAACACCTAGATTGTCACAGCCTACCCCCCTTAAACAGAATCTCGACCCGAGATTCGAGTGTAGAAAGGACTAGTGTGTGCAAGAATGCTTACGATCATGTAGAAGAAGAAAACCCGGAAACTTGGTGTTCAGGTAATCCTCCGTCTCCCATGTGGCTTCTTCCTCCGTGTGATGATTCCACTGTATCTTGTACATTCTAATGATTTTCCTTCTTGTTCCTCTTTCTTTGCGGTCGAGGATCCGGAGAGGGTGTTCCACGAGAGCCAGGTCTGGTTCTATCCAGGCCAAGTCTTGATCGACAATCTCAACTTCGGGAACTCGAACACATTTCTTAAGTTGGGATACGTGGAAAACATTGTGGACACCTGACAGCTTCTCGGAGAATTGGACTCGGTATGCTACCGGTCCACAGGTTTCTATGATCTCATATGGTCTAATGTAACGGGGTGCCAACTTTCCTTTTACCCCGAACCTTAGTACTCCCTTAGTGGGTGAGACTCGAAGGTAAACGTGCTCTCCCACAGAGAACTGTAGGGGCTTCTTTCTCTTATCAAAATAACTCTTCTGTCGGGACTGGGCAGCCTTCAGGTTAGCCTGAATCACTTTTACTTTCTCTTCTGCCTCGGCTACTAAGTCCGTGCCAAAGACTTGTCTTTCACCCGGCTGCGACCAACTCAACGGGGTTCGACACCTTCTGCCGTAAAGTGCCTCAAACGGTGCCATCTTTAAGCTGGCTTGGTAGGTATTATTGTAAGAAAACTAGCGAGTGGCAAACACTTATCCCAATTCTTATCATAGTGTATGACATAAGCTCTCAACATGTCCTCAACTATCTGATTAACCCTTTCGGTTTGGCCATCTGTTTGGGGGTGGTATGCGGAACTGTGGATTAATTTGGTTCCCAAGGAGTCTTGTAACCTTTGCCAAAACTGTGACATAAACTGGGGTCCTCTATCTGATATGATGGTTTTGGGGGTTCCGTGCAAACGAAGGATTTCTCGAAGTAGATATCGGCATATTGGTCAGCACGGTAAGTAGTGCGTACCGGAATGAAATGAGCGGTTTTCGTGAGTCGGTCCACGATGACCCAAATGGAATCATGTTTCTGAGAGGTAAGGGGCAATCCAACGATGAAATCCATGCTTATGTCCTCCCACTTCCAGGAAGGTATTGGAAGGGGTTGCAATGTTCCAGCTACCTTGAGGTGACTGGCCTTAACCCTCTGGCAAGTATCGCACTCCGAGACGTACGTGGCAATGTCCCTCTTCATTCTTGTCCACCAGAAATTTTGTTTCAAATCTTGGTACATCTTGCTGCTCCCCGGGTGAATGGAAAATTTAGAGAGGTGAGCCTCATCCAAAATTTCCTTTCGGAGCTCCGAAGTTTTAGGTACTACTAGACGTTTCCCAAAATGTACGACTTCTTTTTGATCCAATTCGAAACAACGATACTTGATGCATTTATCCTGAGATTGAGCGGCAGCGATCTTGTCGTAGAGAGTCGGTTCTAAGGAGATGTTATTGAGTGAGCCATGAGGAACAATCTCCAAGCTAAGCTTCCTCATCTCAGCACATAGGTCTGGCTATAGGTGTCTGCGGTGAGACAGTTGCAATGTGCCTTTCGACTCAATGCATCGGCTACAACGTTGGCCTTTCCCGGGTGATAAAGTATTTCCAAGTCATAATCTTTGACCAGTTCCAACCATCTACATTGCCTCATATTCAGATCTGCCTGTGTAAGGATGTACTTGAGACTTTTGTGATCGGTGTACACTTTACACTGTGCTCCCATGAGGTGGTGTCTCCAAAGTTTTAGGGCATGGATTACGGCTGCTAACTCAAGATCGTGAGTAGGGTAATTCACCTCATGTGGGCGGAGGGCTCGAGAAGCATAAGCAATGACTCTGTTATCTTGCATGAGAACACATCCCAACCCGGTGCCGGAAGCATCGCAGTAGATGTCATACGGCTTCGTGTTGTCGGGCTGCGCTAGAACGGGGGCTGAAGTAAGGAGTCGTCTCAAGGTGTGAAAAGCCTCTTCACATTTCTCCGTCCAATGGAACTTAGCTCCCTTCTTGAGTAGTTCTGTCATAGGCTTGGCTATCTTGGAGAAGTCAAGAATGAAGCGACGGTAGTATCCTGCTAGTCCAAGGAAACTACGGATTTGGTGAACAGACTTGGGAGTTTCCCAATCCATGACCTCTTGCACTTTTCCGGGGTCCACTGAAATACCTTCATCAGAAATTGTGTGCCCGAGAAATTTGACACTGTTGAGCCAGAATTCACATTTAGAGAACTTGGCATAAAGCTGATGATCTCTAAGTGTTTGCAGAACAATGCGAAGATGTTCAGCATGTTCTTCCTCATTCTTGGAGTAGATCAGAATATCGTCGATGAAGACCACGACGAATTTGTCAAGATAAGGCATGAAGACCGAATTCATGAGATACATGAAGTAAGCAGGTGCGTTGGTGAGTCCAAAGGACATGACTAGGTACTCATATAGACCATACCTAGTAGAGAAAGCAGTCTTTGGAATGTCGCTAGGGCGGATATTGATTTGATGATACCCAGAACGAAGATCAATCTTAGAGAAGACCTTGGCACCAGCTAGCTGATCGAAAAGAATGTCAATGCGGGGTAAGGGGTACTTGTTCTTGACCGTCACTGCATTGAGAGGGCGATAGTCCACGCATAACCTCAAGCTTTTGTCCTTCTTTTTAGCAAAGAGGGCCGAACATCCCCAAGGTGAGGTGCTAAGTCGGATAAAGCCTTTCTCAAGCAACTCTTGTAATTGCGTCTTCAATTCAGCCAGCTCTACGGGTGACATCCTATACGGTCGTTTGGATACAGGAGCAGTACCTGGTTGCAGTTCAATAACGAACTCAATGTCCCGGTCAGGGGGCATACCTGGCAAGTCCTCTGGAAAGACATCAGGGAACTCGCAAACCATGGGAATGTCCTCTATTCGAAGTTCGGACATGGAAAGGATATGGGAGCTCGTGTAGACCTTGTGCGGTAGATATAGATCCGTGCGGCCTAGGAGTGGTGAGTGAATCTCAACTACCCTCTCGGGAATATCAAGTATGACCCGGTGTTTAGTCATCTAATCCATTCCCAAAATTATATCCATTCCATCCAATCCCACGCTAATAAGGTCAGTTTTAAACAATTTGCTGCCCATAACTAGTGGTACTCGGTTTGACCTCTGATTTGTTGAGACCTTCCCACCCGGTGTAGTGATTAAGTAGGGGGTGGCGGTTTGGGTGAAATTTAGTCCACTCTTGGTGCAAAATCTTGTGCTGATAAAGCTATGCGTTGCACCGGAATCAAACAGTATAACAGCGGGGTAATTGTGGACATAGAAAGTACGCGTCATAACTGGCGCTCCTTCGGGTAGTTCTGCAAGGGTGGTGAAGTTGATCCTCCCTTGACGGACTTGCACCGTCTGCTTCCTTCCCTTGCCTTGGTTCTGCGGCCCGTCCCTGGTTCCGCTGCTTGTTCTGGGGGCAGTCCTTGTAATAGTGGCCCGTTTGTCCGCACTTGAAACAAGTATTCCCATTGCTTGGACGTGCGGGGACTTGGTAGTTGGGGCGTGGGGCTGCGGGCTGCTGAGGAGCAGGGAAACGACTCTGATTCTGCTGGGGTGGCCTGATAGTCCAGCGTCCCTGCTGTCCTGGCCTCTGGGGGTTGGAGGTAGGAGTGTTCTGAACAATCCGGAACTTCTGATTTGATGGGGCAGCCTGGGTCATAGGAGCCTTCCTCTTCTTCTCGGCCTTGAGGGCAGCAATGGCATCTTCTTGAGTAATGGCCAGGTTGACCAGCTCATTGTAGGTGGCAGTACGGATAGGGTTCAAACGTTCCTTGAGCTTTGCACTGAGGCCTCTGCGAAAGCGGTCCATCTTCTTCTGATCCGTGTCAGCATGGGTACCAGCGTATTGGCAGAGGTTGTTGAAAGCCTGGGCATACTGGGACACAGTCCTAGTGCCTTGGGTCAGTGCCAGGAACTCATTCAACTTCCTCTCAATTAAACCCTCCGGGATATGGTGGGCTCTGAAGGCGGTCTTGAAGTCAGCCCAAGTTATCACCGTGTTCTCTGGAAGGGTGGCCAGGTGATTCTCCCACCAGATGAGGGCTGGGTCCTCTGAGTAACTGGGCAGCAAACTTAGCCTTGCTCTCCTCAGAGCATGGTAGGGCAAGCACCGAGAACTTTGATTCCACAGCGCGGATCCAAGCATCAGCATTCAGCGGTTCGGTTGCTTCATGGAAGGTCGGTGGCTGAGTGCTCAGGAAGTGTTCATAGCGAGCAACATGGGGTTGAGCATCCTGATGTCCCCCTGGTTGTTGCTGCATTAGTTGTCGCTGTATATCGAGCATCTCCCGCATCATCGCAGTTTGGGTGACGAAAAACGCCTCCATTGGGTTCTGCGGGGGCTGCGGCAGCGGTTGCTGGTTAGCCTGGGCGCCACTGGTTTGCCCGGCGGTGAAGTTGGTGCGGCGGGTTGAGTCAACCATCTGCAAAAATCATTTACCATCAGTCACATGATTTCGAAACTCGTATACAAGGTAGACAAGGCAATCATGCGCGAAAACAGTAACATCCATTGCAGAAATTTCTGATCAGCAAGGCTGTCAGGGGAGAAAATTCATATCTCCCAGGTTACACGCCCAAAAATGATGAATTTTTGCCAGCAGCTAGAGAATTTAGAGAGCTACAACTTTCGTGTTTCGCTCCAGGTCTGATTCGCACTCTAGCTAGGGCGAAAAATTCGAAGTTCACGTTTCTGTTTTTGCGGTTTTCAGAACGGCCGAGGCTCACCAAATCGTACATAACTCTCACAATTCTTAACCAAAAGGGCTGAAATTTTTCGAGCTTCTTCCTTATGAAATTCCTCACGACTTTGGTATTCATCATTTAGCCCATAAATGAGAAATGCATGCATTAAAAATTCGAAACCAGATTCAGCTGCAGAGTTTAGCGGTTACAAGCACATTGAAGCTACAAACTCTAGGGTCATCTCTACCCTAAGTTACATCATGGTTAAGCTGCACAAAAGACATACTCAACTCGAAGCTAGCCTATTACATCACTGTCCAAAAGTAGGCTACGCTGAGGAGTAACACTACCAACATCTAGAAATCATCGAGGTTGTTGACCGAGGCCTCACTCTCGGCAGGTGAACCGGGTGTCGTGGGTAGTGGGGGCAAGTCACTAAGTGTATCCGTGCCGGACATGCCCTGAACCTCCTCGGGGTCTATCTCTATCTCCATAGGTTCCTCCTCCTCCTCATCGACCATCTCAACGTCCTGCTCAAGAGGAACCTGCTGCTGGAGTATCCCGATGTGCTGGTGAGCGTCCTCAACGTCAAGGTTCAGGTCGTGAACCTGGTCCTCTAGCTCTCCAACACGCTCAATAAGCCCAGCCCGCTCGTTATGCAGTGAGACCATCTCCCCCTGCATCGTCTCGATCTGGCCTAGGTGGTTAGCACGCTCCTCCTGCATCTCGGCCATCTGTGCCAAGTGAGTCTCCCGCTCCTGCTGAAGAGTGGTGATCTGTCCAAGTAAGTCACCAATCTGAGCCTGGAAGTTGACCATAGCCGTGTCTGTGTCGGCTGCCTCCAGGGCCTGAGTGGTGTAGTCGTACTGAAGCTGTCGGAAGGATCGGTAGGAAGCCATGCCGTACTCAACCGAGTCAGCTAGCCCTCCCTGAAGCAGTGTAAGAAGCCTGGAGAACGTGTTCACATACCGCTCCAGTCCCTCAGCGGTAGGAACAGCACCAGTCCACTCATCAACTGCCCTTACGTGAGCTCGACGCTCCACCCAAGCTGGGTTGTCGGGCTGCGTGGTAGGAAGCAACCCAAGTGGAGAAGTCATCACCTCCACGGGGCGGAAGTCACAAAAGACGTTCAGCACCCGCAGGGCAGCGAGCTCCACGGTGTCAGTCAACCTGTGGCCTATCACCTCAGCGTCGAACAAAGGCCACTCGGGGTGGTGAGGGTGTGGTGGCACGTAGACCCTGGTGATGCAACGAAGCACACCATCCTGAAGGTACTCGCGGCACGAGTAGAGGGGTGGTGAGGCGAAACCGGCGGTACTCAGAGCGTCCCACAAGATAGAGGGAAAACCCTCCCAAGCGAGGCAATCAGAGTGGAGAAAACCGTCCGTGCCAAACACAAAGTAAGCCGCGTCTGCCATCTGTAGAAAGGAACCAAGGGGACCGAGTAAGAACTGTGCGAAAGCAGAAAGAAGATCGGAACAGCGATGGGAAAACGAGTGCAACTCTGAAACTACCCAACCAAAAGCTCCCAAATTTTACCAGGTTGTTCTTAAGGTTATTAACCACAAGTTTGGTATTCTGGGGTTGCTTTGATTTTGGGTGCAAGACGGGTGAAACACTTAGTTCTTAACTGGCGGTCTGCCAGATTTTTCCAGCAAACAGACAGCTCTTGTTTTGGTCATAACTCCAGTTTTACTTATCCAAAAACTCTGAAATTTTTACAGAAGCTTGCTTATGAAATTATGAACAACTTTTATTTAAGGTGCCCAGCCAGCCGAGTGGTTTTAATGACCCGAAAAAAATTCGGACCAGCAAGAAACACAGTTTTGACAGACTTCTGGAAGTGTGTGGGATTTATGATTTTTACTTCCTTTTGCTTCTAGTTAACTTCACAATTTTTAAGGTGATTAACATGATGCAAAAGAACTAAAAACGTCCTCACAAATACCAAGAAGCCTTGGTGTACGTAGTTAGTTGCCGGTGGCGAGGCACAATATACGTCTCTCCCTATAATAACTAGTCGTCACTCGGACCATCGTAACCTTAAACGAACGGAGTCAGTGTACCTGCAAGAAAACCATGAACCTTCCGTGCCAGCACGCCACGGAAGCGTCCCCATTCATTACCGTTCATTTATAAAAACGGTATCCATGCGTTCAACACTGCATGGACAGTGCATCTAGTCTAGGCCGTACGCTCCTTTTGAATAGAGCACACAACCCTTCGCATAACTCGTGATGCGGCATCATGCACATGTCTCGAACATGGCGAACAACCAGGATGATAGGCTCATTTGAATTAGAACCATACCATCAAGACCTTGCTCACATATAAAACATGTGGCGACTCCTACACAACCGTAATGATAGGGTCCTTGGAATGGAGATCCTATCACCCTTCGTGCACACGGGGCACGGAAACCAGCGCACGTATAAAACACGTGGGCAAGATGTGCTGGACAGGTTAGTCAAATACACCATAATTAGCAAGCCACCTGAAACAACCCGAAATTCCCTCTAGGGCTTCACGGTCTAGTTAATCCTTAGCGATCCAACGAGTTTTCAAAAAGCACTAGTTGGTCAATTTTATTCCGAAACAAGTGTGTTGGGACCGTGTGAACCTCTGGTGTACGACTTTTCGCTCTGATACCAGCTGTGGCAGAACCGCTCAAATTAATCCGGCTTAAGTGCGCTAACCTTCCATTGGTCATCACGCAATTAAATCGGAGTAATCTGACAGTCTGTCGGGTCAAGCCCGATGCAACCACGGACAGTTACCTCGATCGAAACCAGTCATACAAATACCCACTCGAAGGTGGATCCCAGAGATTACAACACTCCACAAATATTAAACAGGTCCCACTTGAGGTAATTTATTACAAAACCAAGTTCAAGCATAAAGTACCATTATCTCAGAGTTTTGAAAGCAGCGGAAAACAACTAATTATTCGAAGTCGCAGCAACATCACGTGAAGCCGTCGTGACGTCACTCTGAAGCATCCTCGTCCCAAACAACGGACCAGCCAGGAGGAAGGGTGGTTGGCCAAGTAAGACCGGCAACCATCTCCTCAAGAGCGCTACCTGAAAACAATGCCACAAGCAAGGCTGAGTATACTAATACTCAGCAAGACTTAACCGTCGGGTGACAGCTACATCACCAACTTCTAGACAATGCAAGGCTTTTGGCTGGTGGGTTTGTTTTGCCAAAGAGCGGCTAAGAGTGGATCCTTACTTTCAGTATTTTAGCATCAAGTTCTAGTTAAGTTAACCATTCTAGGTAAGCAACCTGTACTAATCAAGCAAGTGGAGCAAGCAATTAAGCAAACATCAAGTTTCTTTCCATCATCATGTTCCACTTCTTACTCAATGCAGCAGCGGGGTTAAGCAGTCTCATTAGCTGCGAGAGACAGACAGTTCGAACCGATTTCAACCTTGCAAGGGGGAACCCAAACACTCGGATCATCGCACTCAGCCAAAGGCTAGCGCTACCAGGTAGTTCCCACCAATCTTCCAGTCGCGTCCAGGACCAAACTCCCCCTGGCATACGAGGTCTAAGGCTTGGCCGAACCAACACTTACGCCCCTCGTACCCACATGTTCGAGGCATGGGGAAGAAGTTCCCGATAGGAGCCAGGAAAAAGTCCGCACCCTGGAGTCATGTAGGTACTAAACTTACCGACCCCATAGAATCGACAAGCGCTTGGTACTTTCAAAAGCTTAACCGTCGGTACCACACCATTCGGCCTTAACCAACATTAGCATACACGGACGGGGCATCTACATGACAAAAATCCCCGCCCGTCACCCTTATGATTCCAACATAAGTAAGGCAGTTGATTCCTATATCTCGCGAGTGACAGGAAATCACTCGGCTTTTACCGGGTCCTTATAGCGGGGCAGCTATCGACCTATCATGCTAGTATTGCAAAGCATAGGTACCTAGGATCATGCAACTAGAGTTTCAATTCAACTCCTGAATGTAAATGCACAAACATAAACTTAGCCAAACATAATTGCATGTATTTGAAACATAGGACATGCTCCGGGCTTGCCTTCGGGCACAAAGTTAGCTTGGGAGTCCTCTGCAACCGCGTTCGGGTCTTGCTCGACCTGGACAGCGTTCACCTCGCCTTCTGCTTGGCCTTCTCCTTCAGCGGGGATCAGCTCGTAGTCTCCGTCGGCGAGGGCAGGTTCTACACGAATGCATATGCAATAAGAGTATGATCTTTGGTCGAGTCATCACAGTTGCACCATGATGAACCCGGGTGGATTTCATTTTGTTGATGGTGATGGTGTACACATATATTATTTATCTTTGATTTCACCACAAAGCAGTAAGAGTGTGTGTGATGATTTCAGTTTATTTAACCATTTATTAAAATAACTTATTCTTATCTAACTCCTTTTAGCAATGAAACTTTCATAAATTATTCTGGCAGTTCGGTTCACTATTAAAACTGTGAGAAAATTATTGTGTGCTCTTTGTTGTTTACTTGATTTGCTGAACAAGATTTAAGCAAAGATCATGCATTCATTTAACACAATAAAATAAACAAAACCAGCACACTATCATCAAGATTAAGTCCTAAGAAATCACACTATCATACAAAGGCCCTTAGAAATTTACCAGGGACTAAACTAGTCTAAGCAAACTCACGTGCCAAAGGATAGCTTAAAAAGATCAAAGGATCTTGCTGTTTTAATTTCTCCAGTTCTAAACTGGTATAAATTAAAATGCAAGTTAGCCAGCTCAACTAAGCTCTACCATTAACAGACAGGCACTAGGGTACCACAAGGCTTCTGTGAACAGAAAGCACTCGGAAGCTTCTCCGACTGGTTATTAACAAGGTGGAACCAGTCATGAAGGCTTAGAGAGGCTCACCGCCTTACCTCGAGTGGATCACGAGTGGATTGGTGACCGGAGGTGGCGTGACGGCGGTGGATGGCGGAGTTGTGTGGCTGTGGCTCTGCCCGAGTGGTTTGGGATGCTCTCGAGTGGTTTGGGAATGCGCTCGAGTGGTTTGTGGCGGAGCTCGAGTGGTTTGGCTGAAGGGCTCGAGTGGTTTTGCTGCGCCGAGTGGTTTGCAGCACTCGAGTGGTTTTGCTGGATGGATGCGGAGCGGATCTAAGGAAAGGGCCCGGCAGTGGAGCTGAGAGTGGCAGCTAGGGCTCTGGGAAGCTAGGGCAAGGGCGAGGTGAGTGCGGGTGGCGAGGAACAGCGGCGGAACAGTGCGCACGGCGAGGAGCGGCAGAGTAGCAGCCTGGCGGCAGCAATGGCGAGCGGTGGAAGGACAGCGCTGGCGGTGGCAAAAGGCAAGCGGCGGAGGGGGAGCTCGCGTGCGGGGTGCGGGGCCTTTTATAGGCAGTCGAGGCGAGGCTCGGACTGCGGCTCGGAGCAACGAAGCGAACACGCGGAGCTTCGGGCGGCGCATCGATGGCTGCCGCGGCGGACATGGCTCGCCGGTCGGCGGCCTGTCGCGGCGGGGCGGCGCAGGGCTGGGTGGTCGGTGGCCGGTCAGGGGAAGCTCGCGCGCGGGTTGGTGAGAGGCTGGGGGCCCACGGCGACTGGCTTGCCTGGCCCTGGTCGGGGCAGCGGCGCTGCAGCTCGCCGGCGGGTCGTCCGGCGACCACGTGGCGCACGCCAGGCGCCCGTCGCATCTGGTCGGAGGGGGCACGGGGGACAGAGCGTTTTGTCGGGGACGACCGCGGGACAGCGCAGCGGCGCATTAAGGCGCGGGCGCGACCTCGGACGTCCGCGTCAGAAGCTGGCCGCCGCGTGGCGGCGCTGTCGGGCGCGTGACTCGCGCAGGCGCCGGAGAGCGCCTGGCATTTCGTCGAACACATGCCGTGCGTTCCTTCAACCCAACTTTTCTCCGAAATTTTGAACTGAAGCTCAAAATCTCCAAAAAGCAAAGTTGTGTTCCAGGTTACCAGCTACAACTTTTGTAAAGGTTGACCTATGAAAAGTGAGTGGATTCGAGAGAAAACTGAGAAGAAAACAGCATGAACTCGGGTGCCAGTCTGCAGTGAACTTCTGTGTTTGACTGACTTGGACTGGGATTTAAGGTGCCTTCCACTCAAAATCTCGAAATGAGCCAATTGACAAAAATGTGTCCCGTTAAAAACTGAACAACTTTTGTATTGGTCGATTTTCAAGTTCTCAAGTGAAATCTCGAATTTGAACCATGCCAACCGTGAAAGGTCAAAAGTTCACCGAGGTGCAAGGGAATTTTTGGTAGGATTCCTTAAGTGAAAATCTAGGTGAGGCCAAATTAAACTTAATTAGGCTAAGACAAAAGGTTTAGCAGGTGATTAAGCTAATGAACACCTAGATTGTCACAACCACGAACCGGAGGCCGCCTAGCAAACTCACAACTAGCTGGAACACCACGACTGCCAAACGAAGAAACTGTGCGCACAAAGGCCTCTCCTCTAGGCAAAGGTGAACGAGACACAGGCACACTACGGGAAGAGTTGTACCTGTCCCTGTTCCCCATCTCCTTCTCTCTCTCACCTCCCTCTTCTTCCAACAGCAAAACTCCTCAAGGTGTCCATCCCTTCCACAATGCTCACAATGGAAGCGGGCTGGCTTTGGCTTTGGGGTTTCTCTCGGCTCTCTCTTCTGGTAAACCCCACTCCTCACAAAGGCTACCCTCTTCTGGAAGTTGTTTGTCTTTGGGGGAAACATGGGAGGATCAGGAGTGGTGTCAAGCTTGTTTAGCAGGTGGTTGGGTTTGGGTGTGAAGGTGTTCTTGAGAATGGCTTTCGGTGGGTTTGTGGGAATGTTTGTGGTGGAGTTTTCAGGTTCTCTCTCTTTCTCACCACTACTCTCACCAACTTTCTCAGAACCCAGACCATGACCATCAGCTCTCTTAAAACCAGCAATCAACATCTTAAGCTGAGGCTCCGCGACCCGACAACCAACCCAAACACTGTCGCAACTCATCATTCTCATCTTGCAAGCGATCAACACATTGTTCTAGCTCAACATTCTTCAAAGCGACAACATCACAAGCAGAACAAGAATTTGCAATAGGAGATTTCAATTGAGCTTCAAGCGAACTGATCATGGTACGAGATTCAAGCAACTGAGCATGTAAAACAGGACAAGAAGTACAAGCACCTAGCAAAGAAGGTCTAGACTTCAACTCAGCAATCTCAACCCTAGCATCTTCTAGATCATCTAGGCATGTCATGTGTTTCTCCTTAAGAACAACCAGATCAGCAAGATGCACATCACAGAACGAGCATTCAATTTCATCAGACACAAGAGGAGCATCTTTCAACGCAGCAATCTCCGACTCAAGCTTAGCTGCTCTCTCCCTAGACTCGCAAAGCAAAGACTCAAAGTCGATCGCCTTCTTTCCAGTCTCAGAAAGTAAGGCCTCAAGCTCAGCTACTCTATCCTTGGACTCTCCTAGCAAAGACCTAAACTCTCTCTTCTCCTTGTTGGTCTTTGTTGGTGGTCGTTACGATACGGTTTCGCCACCAACATTCCGTCACATTTCAGGCTCATCCTGCTCATAACTGTTGACGGCCATTATAACCTCGTAGTGACCGTCAACATTTCGGTAAAATGAGGATGATCATACCATATTCCATACATAAAAGTATTTTTACTGACAAATTCCACAAGTTTTGGATGAGTTGTGCTTGCAGGATGAACCAGGAGAAACAAGGGCCAAACCTGGCACGGAGCCAGGCCGGCCTGGCCACGTCATTGATCCACAAGTCATGCCAAGTGCCCAGGATGATCAAGCACCGTGCAAACAACGTCGGTTTGATCCAAGGACCCGGAAGGCCTAGAGGTGAAAGCACATGAATTGAAGGGCCCACATCCTAGGATTCTCGGACAAGCTTCAACTAAACGCAACCGTTACGGATCCTTGGGAGAGCATCAGGACCGTTCCTGCAGAGGACGGTGCCAAGTGGCACCAGGGCCAGGCCGGCCGGCCTAGCCCAGGCCGGCCGGCCTCCCTCTGTGGCCGCCACGTCTCCTCCTTCGCGTGAAGTTTAAGCAGAGCCTTGGCGTGCTAATGACGCTGACATCCACCCCCTGGAGACTATAAAAGGAAGCTCATTCACCTTGGGAAGAGACACACCACATATCTCAAGTCTTTACTTGAAGGGAGCTCTAGTATCTTTTTCATTTCTTAGATTAGGATTAGAGTTGGGAGTAGAGTCGAGTCGAGCTTAGCTCGGATCTTCGGAGTCTTCGGAGTTCTGGTAAAGCTCTTGTATCCTTTCCTTCTTTTGAAGAGTTTATTTATACAATTACTTTCTTATTTCAGAGCTTAAGTTATCTTTTATATTTCTCTCTTGCTCTTCTTTAAGAGTAAAGATCTTGCTTTCTTTAGAGCAAAGTCCTATCCCCTTTAGTTTTAGTGTAGAGTTTAGTTTAGCTCTACCGGGTTTTATCTCGCGGGTTTGCTCGCCTTGACCGGGCCGTAAGACACCTTAGGGAAGACGGGGATTTCTCTTGACAGGCCTCAAGAGAAATCTTAATCATCAAGTGCAGACGTGGTGTCTGGCTTGTTGATTAACTAGGAAGTGTGTTGCACCCCACGGTACAGCAGTGGTAGGCGGCAGGTGGTGACAGCCCTGTCCGTCCTTCGTAGTCCACCACGTTCGGGTGTATTCATAACAGTAGTGCTGAGCCCGGAGAACCCCCTCTCTCACCCCGTTCTGAGGTTCTCCCGTTCTAGCCGTCGAAGCGAGCTCTGTTCCCGGTATCTAAGCTAGGGTCTAGGCTAAGGCTAGAGTGCCTTTTGCTCTGAGTTAGAAAGAGTCTAGGTCCGGTCTCTCCCAACATCTTTCCTTTTCTTTAGAAATAGGTGCTCCGTGTGTCGCTGGTCTTTCAGACCTCTATCCGGTCATTAACTTGACCATTATCCACCCAAACTTAGAGTTTGTGTCCCTAGGTTTGTGGCTTGATATTTCTGGCAAGATATATCATTTCATTCTTCAATACACTTTAACCATCTGCTTCCCTGCGGAAATATAAATACGATACCCTGGGGTTATACCCACGGTGAAGTGCTACAACGAGATATATTCTGTGCGCTTGAGCGTTGCTAAAATGTGACGCTAAGGAGTGCCAACAATAACAAAGTGAAATTGATTATTTCTAATGAGTTCCACAAGTTTTGTATAATTTGTGAGTGCAGGAGTAACCAAGCAAAAGATGAGCCACATTGGGCACAAAGCCAGGCCGGCCGGCCTATGCTAGGCCAACCGGCCCCCTCCTGTGTCCCCTTGCAACGTCCCTGGTCCAGGAGATCACTAATGATCCTGAGACATGCGATCAACGTCGGTTTGATCCAAGGACCCAAAGGCCTAGAGTACAAGACACATGGATTAGAGGGCCCACAACCTTGGATTCTTGGACAGCCTCAACTGAACGCAACCGTTACCGACCTCAGGAGGCAATCAGGAGCGTTCAAGACGAAGGCGGTGGCCAGAGGCGCCAGGTGTAGGCCGATCGTCCTACACCAGGCCGGCCGGCCTCCTGCTGCAGCTCCACGCTACCAGCTTCAGCGTGGAGGTTAAGCAGGTGGTTGGCATGACGGTTAAGCTGGCTACCGACCTTGGAAGGCTATAAAAGGCCACCCCCTCTCCATTCCAAGACACCATCCAAAGGAGAGAAGAGTAGCTTAGTGGTTTTTGCTCTCATCTTTAGAGTTAGAGTAGGGAGAGAGTGGGTGAGTTGCTCGGGTGAAAGCCGAGCTCTGTAGAGAGAGTCCGGGATTTCTCCCTCGGTCTCGTCTCAACATTTCCGCCCCCAAGGAATATATTCAAGAGTTATCTTCAGTAAGTCATCGGTCTCTTGCCTTTAGTACCTCGCTAGTTTACAACTTACTTTCAGCAAGTTATCGTATTTATCTTGATCTGCGGGTACCTGCGTCTACGCGAGTGACAACGACTCTTGTTTGGGGTTTCCTCTATAGCCCTTCGCGTTGGGTGGAGGTCAGTGACTGAAAGCTTAGGCATGGTGCCTGTGCTGGCTAGTCACCTCAGGTTGTGTTGCACCCCATGGAACTGCAGTGGTAGGCGGCAGGTGGTGACAGCCCTGTCCGTCCTTTGTACTCCACCACGTTCGGGTGTACTCATAACACTAGTGCTGAGCCCGGAAGAACCCCTCTCTCATCCCGTTCTGAGTTCTTCCCGTTCTAGCCATCGAAGCAGTTCAGGTTAGATATAGATAGTTTGTCTGGGGTAACGAGTAGCTAACTAAAGTCAAGCTCTCTACCCATTTATCCTTTTGCTCCTTGGTGGGTCCGGTTGGAAAAGTTCTAGGCTAGTCGCGTCTACCGTTCCTTGGATTTGATATCCAGGTTCTTACTCCCCTGGTGAAAGGCTACATCGGACTCCGTGCGCTTGCGGATTTTAGTTAGGCTAAGGAGTGCCAACAAGCTTTTCTGGCGCCATTGCCGGGGAACGGTAGCAACACTAGTGTAGGATCTTTTTAGCCGTACACCTTTACCCCCATAACCATCTACCACATGGAGTTTTCTCCTAGTTACTCGACGGTTCCATCTAGCGAGTATTTGGAACCGCCTTCATCTTGCCACCCCATACCACCTCATGGCTTCGAGATCCGTCCCAGTCTCGTTGCCATGGTTCGTGCACAATCTTTCGGTGGAACGAAGGACGAAAGTCCCTATGCTCACTTGCAGGTTTTTGAAGAGAATTGCTCTCTTCTTATTATACCCAGGCGTAAACCAAGACACTATACGATGGAAACTTTTCCCATTTTCTCTGATGGGAAATGCAAAATCTTGGTACGACCGGACTGCAAGGGGATTTAGCAGAGATTGGATCAAGTTGAAAGACGAGTTTTGTCTGTTCTTTTACCCTGTCTCCAAGATCTTGAAGCTCAGAGTTGAGTTGATGACATATCAGCAAGGCGATGAGTCACTTGGAGCCACGTGGGAGCGGTTCATAAAATTGGCCAACTCAGGGCCACCGCATAACATTCCAGAGGAAATGCTTATGCAGCATTTTGTTGGTGCATTGAAGCCGGAGAGTGCACAGTTCTTGAACATCACCTCCGCAGGGTCAGTGCTATACAAGACAGTGGATGAGGTACGAGAGATCTTGGAAAAAGTTCTCAACTCTACCGAGTACACTGGCGTTTTCGACGACCCACCAACACCACCAACAACCCCCACAGACAAACAGCCACTCCTCGCCCTCACATTCGATCCGCCTCCTCCGATCATAGAGGAAGTGCTCGAACACCCCAAGTCCTCAGACCAAGAAAATATTCTTGACGATCTGCCGCACTTCATTCCCGAGCTCTTTACAGAAGAAGAGTACTTGGAGATCGGCAATACATCATGTATGCCCATGGAACAAGTGTGCGCAAGTTCAAGGTCTAAGGCATTCATTCCAGAAGCCGTACCTGCAGATCGAGGGTTTATCTGCGATCATGAGCAAGGAATGGACGGAGGAAATTGAAAGTTGCGAAGACATCATCCGAACCACCCACAACTTCAGAGTACTCCATTGCGCTATTGAGGGAACTGACTCTCAGGAAGTTGCCTACGACCCGAAGGTCGGGAGTAATATCATATCAAGTGCACTCGCATCACGAGTGCAACCAGACGAACCCCGGTCCTTCTCCCGTAAGCACCTCAAGTGGATCGACGGCCAAATGATGGAATGCAGAGGAATCATCCGTGTTGTGCCCGTACACATGGGACGCAACAGGATTTTCCTAGACTTCCACATTTTCGATATCCCTAGAGGCGACAACTTCTTCCTGATCGGACAGCCAATAGAGCACCTTGCCAACCCGAACCATGATCGAGCAACGATACAGTTCAAGGTTGGTAAAGAGATCATCCCGGTCAGCCTTGTGCGGTCAGTGAACACTATCGCAGAGGCCCGATCCGAGACAGACCCAGTGGAAAAAGCAGTTAGCTCTGCTCAAGAAGAGCAAGCTCAGTCCTCACAGGCTGAAGAGGCTAACCATTTCATCCAAGAGGCAGAAACGGACGGTTTTATAAAACTCGACGAGGAAGAAAAGCCACAACACCCCCCTCCTGAGTTGAAGCCGCTGCCTCCTGGACTTAGATACGCTTTCCTCCACAATGACCGACGCTCGCCAGTCGTCATCAGTGACAAACTGACAGAGAATGAGACTCGGCAGCTTATCACAGTCCTAGTGAAACACCGGTCTGTCTTCGGGTATTCTCTACAGGACTTGAAGGGGATCAACCCCAGCTTATGCACCCATCGCATACCTATGGAGCCGGACCATACGCCATCTAGAGAACATCAAAGACGGCTGAATGATGCGATGAGGGAGGTAGTCAAGAAAGAAGTGTTGAAGCTTCTGCACGCGGGTATAATCTACCCCGTGCAAGACAGTGAATGGGTCAGCCCAGTTCAAGTTGTGCCGAAGAAGGGTGGAATGACAGTTATCCAGAACGAGAAGAACGAACTTATCCCTCAGAGGACCGTTACTGGATGGAGGATGTGCATCGATTACAGGAAGCTTAACAAAGCTACCCGTAAAGATCACTTTCCTCTCCCCTTCATCGACGAGATGCTTGAGCGGTTGGCAAACCACTCATTTTTCTGCTTCCTTGATGGATACTCTGGTTATCATCAAATTCCTATTCATCCCGATGACCAGAGCAAGACTACCTTCACCTGCCCCTACGGAATGTTCGCTTACCGGCGGATGTCTTTCGGCCTATGCAATGCACCTGCTTCATTTCAGCGGTGTATGATGGCGATATTCTCTGACTTGATCGAAAAGATCATGGAAGTATTCATGGATGACTTTACCGTCTATGGTAAAACCTTCGACAACTGTCTCGAGCACTTGGAAAGAGTCCTCGAGAGGTGCGAAGAGCATCACCTTATCCTAAATTGGGAAAAGTGTCACTTCATGGTCAGAGAAGGAATTGTGCTGGGACACAAGGTGTCAGAAAGAGGAATAGAAGTTCATAAGGCAAAAATAGAAGTTATTGAGCAACTACCACCCCCGACGAATGTCAAGGGTGTGCGAAGTTTTCTGGGTCATGCTGGCTTTTACCGAAGATTCATCAAAGATTTCTCTCGGGTAGCCAGACCTCTTACAAGCCTTCTGGCTAAAGAAGCACCCTTCAACTTCGACGATGATTGCCTTCTCGCCTTCTACACCCTCAAGAAGGCACTTATCTCAGCTCCCATCATACAACCGCCCGATTGGAATCTTCCATTCGAGATCATGTGCGACGCTAGCGACTATGCAGTCGGGGCAGTGCTCGGTCAATGCAAGGATAAACAGCATTACGCTATATCTTATGCAAGCAAGACATTGACCGGAGCTTAGTTAAACTATGCGACAACGGAGAAGGAACTCCTGGCAGTGGTGTTTGCCATGGACAAGTTCAGATCTTGGTTGGTGCCAAAGTGATAGTATACACAGACCATGCTGCACTAAAGTACCTCTTGACCAAGAAAGATGCCAAGCCACGACTCATCCGTTGGATTCTGCTCCTTCAAGAGTTTGATTTAGAAATACGAGACAAGAAGGGGACAGATAATTGTGTGGCGGATCATCTCTCAAGAATGCAGATTCAAGGGTCGGATCTTCCGATCAATGACTATCTCAGAGATGATACTCTCCTCAAGGTCACCACATCCAGTCCATGGTACGCAAATTTGGTAAACTTCATGGTGACTGGGTATGTGCCTCCAGGAGAAGACAAGAAGAAGTTAATCTACCTCAGCAGATTTCACCTTTGGGATGACCCCTATCTGTTCAAGGTTTGTGCTGACGGATTACTCCGACGATGCATCCCTCACGAGGAAACACACAAGATCCTTGATCGTTGCCATTCATCACCGTACGGAGGACACTACGGAATTTTCCGAACCCATGCAAAGGTCTGGCAGAGTGGATTCTTCTGGCCGACCATGTATGGAGACGCTAAGGAATTTGTACGGAGATGTGCCAGGTGTCAGAAACACGGGAATATCAACGCCCGTGATGCTATGCCACTACAAAATAACCTCCAGTTGGAGATTTTCGACGTGTGGGGAATAGACTTTATGGGTCCTTTCCCTGCATCCGAGCAGTGTGAATATATCCTGGTGGCAGTCGACTATGTTTCCAAATGGGTGGAGGCACTTCCGTGCACGGCAGCCGACTCGAAGAATTCAAGGAAGATGTTCGAAGAGATCATCTTTCCCCGTTTTGGAGTACCCCGAGTCGTGATCAGTGATGGAGGATCACATTTCATCGACAAGACGTTTCGGAAGTGCCTAAGCGACTTAGGAGTGGACCACCGAGTGGCTACACCTTATCACCCCCAGACCAGCGGGCAAGCAGAAACATCAAACAAACAAATCAAGAACATTCTGCAAAAGACGGTCAATGCAATGGAGACGAGGTGGAAGCGAAAGCTACCAGAAGCACTTTGGGCATATAGAACAGCATTCAAAACACCGATAGGGATGACTCCCTACCAACTGGTATATGGTAAGACATGCCACTTACCGGTTGAGCTAGAATTCAAGTCCCATTGGGCGATCAAGAGGTGGAATATGGATCTCCAGACAGCCGGACTCAAAAGAAGAATGCAATTGGCTGAATTGGATGAATGGAGGGAAAAGGCCTACCACAACGCCAAGCTATATAAAGAAAGAACAAAGAGATGGCATGACAAGCGCATCAAGATCAAGCATTTCAAAGCGGGAGATCAGGTATTACTCTTTAACTCCCGTGTTCGCTTGTTTGGTCATGGTAAGCTTAGAAGTAAGTGGGAAGGTCCTTTTAAAGTCTTAGATGCCGCTGATCATGGCGCGATAACCCTCCAAGATGATGACGGAAATACTTTCAAGGCCAATGGCCAAAGATTGAAAATATTTCTCGAATCCGAAATGCCGGAGCTCAAAGAGATGGACGTCTACTGAGCCCGAGATACCTACTCCAGGTCCGGGCAGGACCTAAAAATGGCCCTTATCTAGGATAGATTTCCCTTTTCTATTTTCATTTCTTTCCCTTAAACTTTTTCTAGCCAAATCCTAAAGAATTTCTGGTAGAAGAGCAAAAGGGGCACACATGAAAAATTTCAGGGGCCCCTGAGACAGAGCCAGGCCGGCCGGCCTCACCCAGGCTGATCGGCCCAGCCCAGGGCTCGTCTCGGGACGCTCCTTGTTTGAATTGGTCACCCCGTTATCCTTTCCAAGAATCTGTGGGATTTCGAAAAGAGAAGCGCCGTTTTAAATCGAAAGGCCCCCTCTCTTCTTCTCCCTCAGAACTCTCGAGCCTCTCTTCTCCAGAAACACTCCCTCTTTGAGAAATCCACGCCATGGCCTCTCAGTCCAGCCGCCAAGACTCCAATTCGGTCTCCCATGAAAGCCACTCCCCATCCAAGTCCTTGAAAGGGACTCCCAGCTCCTCCAACACCAGCAGCGTCAGGATCATCGAGAGGGCGGCGTTCGTCGAAGCCGTTGTCGCGCAGCCGGAGGCCCGGCGGCCCTCTTCCCAGGCCGATTGGCCTGTGGCAGGCCGGTCGGCCTCCCCTTGCCACCTCTCTGGCTCGCCTTTGGGCAGAGCCTCCCTCCGTGATCCTAAGGAGGAGGGTCAGGGGAGTTCACTGCCGAAGACACCCCGAAGGCCAACTACGGGACTTTTGTCCCCAAAGAAGGCCATCGGGAAGCGCCTCGTCGCCTCTCCGTTCAAGAAGGAGATCGTGCCGCTGTTCATCTCCACCTCACCGGAGTACTCACCGCAGTACACTCCGGGAAGTCCTAGCCCTCCACGCCGGGAAGGGCCAGGCATCGGGAAGGGGCTCTTCTTAGCCCCTAAGAAGCCCGATGAGGGGAGGAAGCGCTTCATGATGCCCCCTCCGATCCAAGGACCTCCCGGGCAGATGGAGTGGTCCGAGGAAGAGGAGGAGGAGGACGTGGAGGAGCTGAGGAGGAAGCTCGCCTGCACTGCAGCTCAAGGTCAATAACATGGACGAGCGCGTGGCGGAGGCGGTGATCGGGCAGATGGAGGCCGACGACAAGATTGAGATCCTTCGCAAGGCAATGGCCTCTAAGGTCAAGCGCCTCGCAAAGGCGACCGGCAACGAGCATCTTTACGGCCCGAAGGAGGAGTAGTTTAGGCTAGGAATAGTTTAGTTTAGTTTTGGGTGCCTAGTTTAAATTTCCTTTGATTTATTTCCTTCAAATTTCCCTTTTGTAATCAGCACCCCATGTTTATTCCCTTTCAATTGAATAAAATAAATTTATTTGAATGAAGTGACTCAAAAAAAAGAAAAAAAAGTGAATGGTTGGTGCACACTTGTGTGCCAACCAACCCCTCGGACTGATATTTCAGTGAAGAACGCAGAAACACTGATGTACAGGAGGTGTACTGGTCGCTGGCCAAGGCAAGACTCGACCTGGCACAATGCCAGGCCGGCCGGCCTAGGCCAGGCCGGCCGGCCCCCTACTGCAGCCGCTCGAGGAGATCCCGTGCCCACTGCGTAATCTCGCGAATCACATAAACGAGGAACCTGAATCGGAACGCCTGGCTACAAGGCCAGGCCGGCCGGCCTGTACTGGGCCGATCGGCCTGGGCCTGTGGCCGTCGTCGTCGACTCGACTCCAGGACACGGTTTGCAACCCCTACATTTGATCTTTTCATGATTTTGATCTAAAATTCCTGGCTAAATAATTTTAAAACTTGATCAAAACTCATGAAAGTGAACCCCTGCGCATGGCACCTTGGATATACCTATGATATTTCATGAGAAAACGTTTCATCTCCTTGGAACTTTTTAATAGGATTGCCTGATTCTCGTTAATTGATGCTTATGATATGATGATTTGAGAAGTTGAGCCTTCCGATTCGAGATTTTGGAGATTGTTCTTGAAAATAAAACTTAAGGCAACCCTTGTTATCATCAACTTGAAGTGTCCTATCCAAAGCCATATAACAAATTCAAGTTGAAACTTCTACATAGCTACCTTCTAAATTTTGAGCTTGCTCGAATTACTTGCCTTCACGTTCGTGCTATCTTGTTCATCATGGCCATCCACGTACACGAGCATCAATAAAGTCCAAATTGTCGAAAGCTCTTCATCCCCTGAAAAAAAACATGAAGAAAGGAATGATACACTCCTTGTCTTCAGAAGAAAAAAAAAGATAGAAAGGGGAAAGATGAAAGATGCTTGAACAAGGACTCAAACATCAAAGTACAAATGCACTTGGCCAAGATGTATGAGTAGTAGGAAAATGATTAGACAAGTTCTTCGATCTTGCAAAATAAATAAAGAAGAGTGAGCAACATATCAAAAGCTCCACCTTACAACATAGAGAGGCTTGATTCTAAGCCCAGGGGAGGATCCAAACACTATGAGAGATCGAGAGATGTTGAGAAATAATAAGGGAATGCCTCGTTTTCTTTATAAAATTATCAAAAACTCCAAATGCCAAGAGGAAGAAGTGCTCGACCAATCAATGAGTTGTTCTAAGACTCAATTGATGAAGATGAGGGTGTTAGCCACCAGAATCCAAGGTATGAAAGAAAACTCAGAGATATGACTTGTGTATACCTTGAGCTCATGACCCTGATCTTGCTAAAGTCCCGGTGATTTAATTCATTCTTTGCTAAGGGACTAGCAAAGTTCAGGTAGGGGGCGTGTTGGTGGTCGTTACGATACGGTTTCACCACCAACATTCCGTCACATTTCAGGCTCATCCTGCTCATAACAAAGTGAAATTGATTATTTCTAATGAGTTCCACAAGTTTTGTATAATTTGTGAGTGCAGGAGCAACCAAGCAAAAGATGAGCCACATTGGGCACAAAGCCAGGCCGGCCGGCCTATGCTAGGCCGACCGGCCCCCTCCTGTGTCCCCTTGCCACGTCCCTGGTCCAGGAGATCACAAACATATCACTAATGATCCTGAGACGTGCGATCAACGTTGGTTTGATCTAAGGACCCGAAAGGCCTAGAGTACAAGACACATGGATTAGAGGGCCCACAACCTCGGATTCTTGGACAGCCTCAACTGAACGCAACCGTTACCGACCTCAGGAGGCAATCAGGAGCGTTCAAGACGAAGGCGGTGGCCAGAGGCGCCAGGTGTAGGCCGATCGGCCTACACCAGGCCGGCCGGCCTCCTGCTGCAGCTCCACGCTACCAGCTTCAGCGTGGAGGTTAAGCAGGTGGTTGGCGTGACGGTTAAGCTGGCTACCGACCTTGGAAGGCTATAAAAGGCCACCCCGTCTCCATTCCAAGACACCATCCAAAGGAGAGAAGAGTAGCTTAGTGGTTTTTGCTCTCATCTTTAGAGTTAGAGTAGGGAGAGAGTGGGTGAGTTGCTTGGGTGACAGCCGAGCTCTGTAGAGAGAGTCCGGGATTTCTCCCTCGGTCTCGTCTCAACATTTCCGCCCCCGAGGAATATATTCAAGAGTTATCTTCAGTAAGTCCTCGGTCTCTTGCCTTTAGTACCTCGCTAGTTTACAACTTACTTTCAGCAAGTTATCGTATTTATCTTGATCTGTGGGTACCTGAGTCTGCGCGAGTGACAGCGACTCTTGTTTGGGGTTTCCTCTATAGCCCTTCGCGTTGGGTGGAGGTCAGTGACTGAAAGCTTAGGCGTGGTGCCTATGCTGGCTAGTCACCTCAGGTTGTGTTGCACCCCACGGAACTGCAGTGGTAGGCGGCAGGTGGTGACAGCCCTGTCCGTCCTTTGTACTCCACCACGTTCGGGTGTACACATAATAGTAGTGCTGAGCCCGGAAGAACCCCTCTCTCATCCCGTTCTGAGTTCTTCCCGTTCTAGCCGTCGAAGCAGTTCAGGTTAGATATAGATAGTTTGTCTGGGGTAACGAGTAGCTAACTAAAGTCAAGCTCTCTACCCATTTATCCTTTTGCTCCTTGGTGGGTCCGGTTGGAAAAGTTCTAGGCTAGTCGCGTCTACCGTTCCTTGGATTTGATATCCAGGTTCTTACTCCCCTGGTGAAAGGCTACATCGGATTCCGTGCGCTTGCGGGTTTTAGTTAGGCTAAGGAGAGCCAACAGTCTTCCTAAGCACATCATCACGGTTATCGACCAACTCTTCTAGTCTAGCAATTTCCTTACGCAAAGAGGTGGGATCAGTCAATACCTTATCCTCGGAGTCGGAGTCGGAGTCGTCCTTGCTCTTCACAGAGTCGTGCGCCATGGTGCAGTAGTCGACGGCGGCGAAGGAGATGCCGTTGAAGTTGCGGTTCACGTTCTTCTTCTCCTTGCGGTGGCCGCGGTCTTCATCTTCGCTGCTCGAGCTCGACGACGTGTTGGTGGAGCTTGTGTCGATGTCGCTCGCATCTGCCACCATCGCTCGAGATCGGTTCTTCTTGTATCCACCGTGCTTGTTCTTCGACCTTCTCTCTTCCTTGTTCTTGTACTTGGAGCGGTACTCGTCCTTGGGACGGTGCTTGTGGTCATCTCGCGGGCGGTGCTTGCGGTTGTAGTCGTTCTTGATCTCCTCGGGGCACTCGGCGATGAAGTGGCCCATCTTCCCGCATCTGTAGAACGTACTCCCGGCACGCCTCGAACCCTTCCGGTTCTGGTACATCCGCTCGAACCTCCTCATGAGCAACGCGAGATCCTCCTCGCTCAGCACCTCATATTCCTCATCTGGAAGAGACACAAGAGAAGACAAAGCAAAGTGTCTGGGAGTGTTAGCATGTCCATATCCAGAGCCACCGACTAGAGCCAGACTATGGGGATCAGTCGGACTCTTAGCCTTAGCAAGCAGCTGTCTGTCAACCTCAGAAGACTTCAACTTCGAGAAAAGCTCATCAACAGACAAAGTTTCATAGTTAGCCGACTCCATGATCTCCTCAACCTTGGCACCCCACACGGATCTATCAAGTGCTTGCAAGAGCTTGATAGCTCTGTCATGATCCGAGTATGGGAGTACGGTAATGTTGGCTTTCATGTTGTTGACTATGGAAGTGAAACGCTGAAGCAAAGCATCAACAGACTCTCCAGGCAAATGAGCAAAATTCTCATACTCTCTGCGATACATCGAGAAAAGCCTATCCTTCACATGGCTATCACCACCGTGGGCTACCTTGAGCTTCTGCCAGATCTGGCTAGCTAGTTCCTCGCCCAAAACTCGCTCAAACTCCTCGGCAGACAAAGCACGGAACAAATAGTCAACAGCTCTAGCGTTTGCCTCAAACTTATCCTTTGCATCCTGGGCATCTAAGTTGGTGGGATTGACATAGTTTTCATCTTTGGTCACATCCCACAACAACTTTCCTTTGCCTCGCAAGAAAGCACCCATACGCGCAACCCAGTTCGGATAATTTTTTCCATCGAAGTGCGGAGGCCCGGAACCCCGATCTTGGTACGCCATCTTTGGATCTTAGACTGGTTAGAGTCGCAAAGACCCTTAACCGGCTCTGATACCAATCGAAGGACCGAAACGGCGACCAGAGAGGGGGGGAGTGAATGGGAGCCGATAAAAATTCTTTCCAACCAATCCGGCTATTCTCCCAAATCAACTCCGATGCCTCCGAAAGCGATATTGCCAAGATCACGTAGCCACTGTCAAGCTACTGACCCTAGGAACAAGAAACACGCAGCGGAACTCGAATCGATCAAAACGAACACAAAATGAACCGAAACAAGACTCGATTCAACACACCCAGGGGGGCGGTTAAACCGGGTCAGGGGGCGGTTAAACCACCCTGGCCTGGGAACCTCGGGAAAAAGTCAAATCGAAAGTGGATCTCCCAAACCGCTTGAGCTCTTGAGGCGAGATTTTGGTCAGATGATTTAGACCTCCAGTGGAGTGTTTTCCCAAAAGATCTCGGCCTCTAACTCGCTAGAACTCCCGGAATCTCAAATCTAAGGAAGAACACCATGACCTCGAGTTCATCCCGAAAACTTCAAATCCAAAGCGATTCCCGGCGTTTGGGGGCAAGAGATCACCAGCAAAAGAGGCACAAGGCATTCATACGTGAATCCCCCAAAGAAATCCGAGAGAAAACGCCCTAGGAAGTGAAGAACGAAAATCCCCCAAAAATAGCTCCGAAAATACATCCGAAAATAGAAAAAGAAAAGGGAGCTCGTGGATTCAAATCATGGCACAAAGATGAGCAGCACAAACTCAATCACCAAACCATGAATTCACCTATACAAACTAGGAATGATACGAAATGTTTCGAGGTGAAGGGGATGAAGGGGAAACTAGTTCAAAGGAGAAAACCAAAGAGAACTAAAGAGATAACTAGAAGAGATAGCAGCCACCATGCCCTAGGGGGCCTATTAGTAGTCCAAGTGGTGGTGCTCTAAAGACTAAACTACCCCTATGTGATACATACCCCTCAAGGGCAAATTTGACATTTGGTTTCAGATATTTTCCGGCTGGGACACCTTCCACCGCAAGCTAGCTTCCCTCCGACGCAAGCCTTGCAGTCACGCCGCGTGTCCTCCGGATCGAAGCTCCTCGACGCTGTTTTTGGGCCGGCCCAGGGGGAGGCGATTAAACCATCCCTGGGGGGCGGTTAAACCGCCCCTGGCAGCCACACTTGGCCCAGCTGCCCAAACTCGCGTCGTCGAGTCCTCAGCCTTGGTTTTGAGGCCCAAACCAAGGGAAACCGTCCACCGATGATTTTGTGGTCCAAATCACCAAACCCCGCGTACAAGCTTCGGTCGTTAGCCGCCACCTTGCACCGGCTTCACGTCCGCGTACGAGCTTCGGTTGTGAGCTGCTATCTCGCACCGGAACCACGTCCCCTTGCTCGTTCTTGCCAGCATGTGAGCCGCACTTGATCCATCTGGCCACCGGGTCCCTCGAACCAAGCCTACTTGTCTCTCCGCTCCTCGGAGGCCGCCATGGCTAAGACCTTTCGCGCCTGTTCTTCACCTGCACCAATGCAACCAAGCCGCATTCTACACCTGCAATACTTGAGCCAAGGGAAACGTCAATCCACACCACATCACCTGCAATCACTCATCACACCAGGAAGCGACCATCCACCGGTCCTCGGACACACCGGGTCCTCACGATCTCCATGGCATTGGCCATGGGGGAATCGTAGCGCGCGACCCTCGTGAATTCATGCACGAGGTTGCGCCCTGCGAGACGGCGATCTCGGGCGTCAAGGCGTCGTAGAGCCCTCTGGTTGTTTGGGGTCTCCCTTGCCGCTCACTACAAGAAATATGACCTTTTGTGACAAATTCCAAATGACGTTAAGTGGATTCGTCGTTATGGTGTTAAGTTTTATGACGTTTTATATGAGACCATATAGCTTAGTGACAAAACTGAGGTGTTCGTCATTACGAGTAATTAAAAATCGTCACAAAGTAGTTCAATATCAAAATTGTAACGAACTTCATTTTGTCATTAATGCCAAAAAGCTAAAGGTCACAAATTTTTTAAAGAAAAAGACATAGTTAGAGATGGGTCCCACTGCCACATGGACAAGTGGGTTCTACAATTAGCATGGGCTTTGCATGACATTTTTTCAGCCTTTTTGCTTTATTTTTTCAGCCTTAGGCTTCAATTTTTCGTCCCGGGCTTCAAGAAGATATCTCGACTTGGGCTTTCACAGCCCACCCAGCGGCCCAGCACCACATCAGCAAGTGAAGTTTAATTTAATCCTGAAAAAACTAAAATAAGAACGGAGGAGAGAATCGAACCCACCACCTCCACCTTGCAAAGGAAGGATACTAGCACTGCACCACTCATTTATTTATGATTATGGCAGGTAACAAATATTATAGTATTAACCTTTCCATGTGCCCAAAAAACGTTAAATGCACGGCGCAAAAAAAGTGCCTAACAGCAGGTTCGAACTAGAGACCTGGACAATGGGGAGTGCGACTGTGCGAGCCTTACCACTTGGCTACTTCTTAGTTTGTGTTCGGATTGGGTAACAAAACTTTTTACATATAAAAGTATGACATATTCTGTAAAAAAGTGGTAAAGGTGCAGCCCAAGGTTTCGAACATGAGACCTCAGAGAACGGGAGCGCAAGGCTTACCATTGAGCTATTTGGCCGTTCATTTATTTTTTCGTATTTAATTCTTTTATACACATAGTATTACGTTGCAACAGTGGTCCGACACCTCCGCCCAGTCACCCGGCCGCCTCCTGCTAGCTCGCCCGGCCCCCTCCAGCCGCCTCGGCCACGTCACTGGCCAGCTCGCCTTCCTGCCTGCCCCGTCACCCTCTTCCGGAGCTGACGAAAAAAAAAGGGGCAGACGGGGATCGAAAGCGCGACCACCAGTATCAGAAGATACAATACAACACTACCACTGGGCTATTTGACAAGTTGTGGTATTGTTTGCCATTTCGATATATTTAACCATTTCTTTTGTTCCTCTTATGCTCGCTGCTGCTGTCCAACGGCGTGTTCACCTCCCTCGTGACCAGCCTCGTGACGCTCCCGCTCGTGCTGCCTCTGCCCGGGTGCTTCCTCTTTGCGCCTTCCCTCGCCAGCTGCCAAGGTACGCAAAGATTCAATCCTATCTTAACATCTCCTGCAGTCCTGATGAGGTCACAATGAACAAAACTAGAAGTCTTGAACTGAACTGCAAGTTGCATACTCTTACTAGATTGAAGTCCTGTAATTCATTTTTCCATTGCATAGATTGTTCAGATATTTGTTGGTATGCCTAGCACCCATGACCACAAGAAATGTTCCTCTATTTGTTTGCTTCAGTATTCATGTGTCTGTCAATTTGTTGGTTGTAGATGCTTCAATGGTGAGATCCAGAGAATTTTCTTTAGAGGCTACATGTGCTTTGAACTGTTTCAATTTTGAAGTTTCAGAAGCAACTCACATTGGAGACTATTGTCGCTTCCTGATTCATTGCTTCTGGCCAATCCAATATGTGCTATGGTTGAATCTATATTCGTGAGCTTGTTTGTAGATAATAAATCTGCGTGTGAGTTAATTTTGATATCTGAAGTAGGTGTTCTGTTTCCCGTAGCAGGTCTATGCACGAACTGTCTGGCAAAATGCCTATAGCTAACTTTTTTGAATTATGGGAAACTACAAAGATCATGTAATTAAATATTCAGAGTTTTGTTTGGTTGACAGATCACTTCAGTTAAGACTGCACTATTTACAGTCTCTTAGCTGCCATGTAGTGATTTCCATATCAGTAGCAGTAGTGAGTCTTCTTTGTTAGTATAATTCTGTCCAGATTTCTTCTACGTAAGTGTGTGTTCTTGGTAGTTTTTTATCTGAATTCTTTGTCACATAAGCAATACAACCAACAGAGTAATCTTTGTCTGGTTTCAACTTGTATGTTAGCCATAGATGTGTTTGCGTACAACAAAGTTAAACCTATGAAAATGTAGTATCTCCACCCCATTCTCTGTTTTTATTATGATTGTCCCAAGTGATCATAAATAAGTACATGGATCTGTTTTTCTTGCTTTTACATAGAAAAATGAGTTGGGATAAAGATGTAACCTACTCTTTTCTCATGCAGGCAAATGATCGTGAAGGAAATATGTTGTTGGCTATGTTCAGTAGATGTTAAAATGTAACTTTTCCCTCAGTTGCAGTTTGTGATCTGTAGGAAAAGAAATCAACATAATTCACTTTGTTCCTGTTTCTTCTAACATATCAGTAGCATAGAAGACCTTTTGACTTTTCATTTGTGTATGATTACAGTACGAGGACTGCTTTGGATTTTTTGCAGCTTTGAGTATAAATCAGTTTATGTGGTGCTAATTCCCTTTATTTGATTATTTCCCTGTAGGTCGATTTGAGGGCTACTGAGGAGCTGCAGCTTCAAGGTTCCCTCTACTACCAGCGACGCCTCTCGGCGCCCGCGACGCCTCTCGGCGCTGCTCTGCCTTGCCTGAACGCCAGCGCACTATGGTGAGCTAGTCCGTGCTTGCAAGGTGCTCGATGAAATGTCCACGAGGCTGGAGAGCTTACATAAACCAACCTGACTGTTGTCGACTCTACATGGGTACAAGTTTATATAGCCTTTTAGGTACATTGGATCTAAGGAAAATGGTACGTGAACAATTTTTCAAACATAATTGCTCCAAAAAGATGCTAGGCACACAACACTTCATGGTTTTTTTAGCTGATACTTTAGTTCACTTTCTAACAGTCACATGCAAACTAAAACAATTCAGTCTGCTCTTAGATCTGTACGTAGCTATATTCAACATTCCATAGATTGTACTACTGTCCATGGTTGTAGTTTTTGTTTTGTTCATGATGACAACTTCGAAGTTATTATTTGTTTCTTTTATATGACTGTCATTTGCTTCCAGTTTTATTCTCCTTGTGTCTCCTTTCCTTTGCAGTACTCAGATTGAACCTCAGCTCCTGCCATCAACAAGGAGCTCTCCGCAGGCCAAGAAGCAAAGCAATGGTCAGTGGTCGTTCCGCTCGTGCAACCCGTTTCCCCTCTCGTCGCTTGTTGGCAGAGATCAGCGCGCCGCTCCCTCACCATGACCTAGGAACTGCGGGTCGTCTTCCTCCCCGCCGGCTGCCACTCCGGCACCGGCGTCCACAGCCTCCCGCCGGCGGTCACTCCGGCACCGGCGGCCACCAAATCAAACCCGCCTCCCCCTCACCCATCCCCTCTCCTCCTCTCCATGACGGGCGGCAGTGAGTCCCCCGATGCGCATCGCTCCGCGGTGCCGGCGTCGGGGCTGGAGCCGGGCTCGTCGGAGGCTGGCCCCTCTATCCCCTCTGCGCGAGACTTGTGGAGATTCTCCGCCTCGGGCTCCTCGGGCTCGACTGACTCCGCTTCTTCATCGCCGTCGCACGCCGAACCTGGTCGCCCCTCCTCCCCCACGTTCAGCGAGGCGCTCCGCGGGTTGGGCATCCCCTCCCCCGCGCGAACCCCGTCGTCGTCGCCGATGCTCCTGCAGCAGGTTGAGGCGCCCTCCCCCTGCGAGCTCCCACCGCCGCCTCCCCACTTCGGTCGCATCCCCCGCCGCCGGACGGCCTGACGGTCGCCCCTCCGCTCCGGTTCGGCCGATTCCCCCCTCCACCGCCGGTCGACCGGCCCCTCCTGGCCTCCACCACGCCGGACCTGGCACGAAGGGGCCGCGGAGACCAGGCCTCCTCGTCCAAGGTCGTGCCTTTCCATCATGGCTCACCACCGGCCCCTGCGCAGCAACCTCCACTCGCTGGGGGCTTCATGGCCGACGCGCGCCGCGGTCAGCCCCGGCCCCGGGCGGAACTGGTGCCGGCGGAGGACGACGACTGGGAGGTGGTAGGGCCTCGCAAGCGGCGGGCCTCAAGGTCGCCATCTCACTCCCCCCACCACCCGCCGCCGCCCCCTCCTTCCCGACCGGTGCCGGTGGATCTTGTGGGCAAGTGCTTCAACTGCCTCAGCGGGTCGCACGTCGCCGCCCGCTGCCCCAACGCCGCGCGCTGCTTCCGATGCCTCCGGACCGGCCATCGATCCGAGTCGTGCAAGCGGCCTCGGGTTCCTCGGCCGGCACCGGCTCATGGCCGGGGCGCCCCGCCACCTCCACCTCCTCCACCACCTCCCCCTCCACCACCTCCGGTCGCGGTGGGGAACAGGTCGCACAGGGCGCTACGGAGGTGCGCACCATGCTCAGCCGGCATCGACTCGACGGAACGCCGCCCCGGCTGGGACTCGCGCCGCGGCGGGTGCTGCGCGGCCGGGGGGCAGCGGTGGAGCGTGCTGGCGAACCGCCAGGCGCGCCAGGCGCGCCGCGATGATGGCGGGCGGGCGCACGACCGCCCACGACCACAGAGGCAGCGACGCCAGCCCAGCCAGCCGGGTTCAGACGCGCGGGCCTCGACGCCGCCGCCGCCGCCTCCGCCCGCTCAGGTTGCTCAGCATGTTGCGCCATTGGGTGATCCCACCCATCGTCCGAAGTCAGAGATGTGCGTCATCCCCCGCACAATGGACATCGGAAACAATGAGGTCGCGCTTGAGAGAGCACTGGTCGCTATGGTCGCGGGTACCCGTCCAGATATCACTTCAGCTGAGGTTAAGACATACTTGGAGACTCGTTTTGGGGTCGCGCCGGGCACTTTCTTGGTTTATCCGCATCGCCCCGAGGACTTTCTCATTATGTTCAGGGACGCGGAGGCCATGCTTCACGTTCTTCATTCCCCCATACCCGTGGATGGGCTTCGGCTTGTGTTCAAGAGGTGGAGGCGCGAGGCATGGGCTACTGCCTCCCAAATGGACTTCCGGCTGAGGATCCGGATCACTGGTGTGCCGGCGCATCTCTGGACGCGGAGTACCGCTCAGGACATCCTTGGCTCTTCCTGTGGGGTCATATCCCTAGCTCCGGAAACAGAGTCTAAGGCGTCCCTGCGGGAGTACTTGGTCTCGGTGGGGTGCGTCCACCCGGACCTTGTGCCGAACGAGAAGATCATGGTCGCGCCGCTACCCTCGACGAACCTGGACGTTCTACCTTGTCTGCACTACAAGGCCTTCATCGACATCTTGGAGGTCACCGATCTCCGATCGCCTGGTGGGCCGCCTGCACCTGGTGGCAGCGGGGGCCACCCTCCTCCTCCTGGGACCGCTTCAGGCAGCGGACGCGGGAGTTGCGCTGGGCCTGGCAGTGGGGGTGGGTCGGCCCGTGGCACTGGGCCGTCGGGCGATGGGCCGCAGGGTGCTGGGCCGTCTGGTGGTGCCCCAGCACCTTCTCACCTTCCCACGGTCGGCCTTGGCCGCCCGCTTCCTTGGCGGGATGCCTTCGCGACGCCCGTCCTCCCGCCTGCCCCGGTCCAGAGGCCGGGAACTTACCCTCTCTGGGGTTTGCAGGGGATCCACTTGCTGACATCCACACCGACAGATTGCGTGCAGCGCCTGGGGTTTCTTTCTGCCTCGGCTGCACCGTTCCTTCCTTCCGCTGCTACGGTCGTTCCTGTGGTCGCAACTTCGTCGTCGACGCCCTACTGCTCCTCCGCTACTGCTGTCCGACGCGCACGTTGCACGTTGGCTGGGGTCCCGATGGAGCCGGACTTCACCAGGGAGGAGGACGTTCTCCTGTCCAGGGGCCCGGACCCCATGCTGCTGGAGGCGTCCATCGGTCGCGCTCGGTCGACGCCCGGTCGGCGATCTGGGGTCGTTCCGGTCCACCGAGTTTTCCAGCGCCTTGCGGACTCTCTTGCTCCACTACCGCAGCATGGGTGGGCCGACGCCGACCTGACGTTTGTGCCTGTCCGGTTCTCCGACGTGGGGATTCCGACTAGGGCGCTCTCGCCACGTACCCAGTCTTCGCCGGTGGCCGCGTCTATTGCGGGGCTACATAGGCGGGTGGAGGAGCCTACCACGGTCGCCGACCCGCGCTCGCCTCCTGCCGGCTCCCGGTCCTTTGGCGGCGGATCATGCCTTCGTCACCACCACGAGGGGTTCCCCTGCTCCGGGTAGCCTTAACGGCCTGGTCGCGGAGTTTTGTGCCTCGGTTACGCGGGAGATGGAACCGCCTGTTCTTTCAGCCAAGCCCCGGGTCCGTCGTGCGAAGATTCCAGCGCCGGGGACTGTCCTTCGCCGCAGCAGTCGCATTGCAGCGCTATCCCACAACCGAGGCACTAAACCAGTCACGGTAGCGCAGAACATCATCATGCGACGATTGGGCTTGGTACAGCAGAACCAGGCGCCGGACACCACGTCGTTCCTTGAGTACACACGCCTCTTCACGGACGGGCATTCAGATGAGCACTGTTTGGCCATCCGGGAGCTGTTTGGGCACATGGTTGATGGGTCGGTCAGTCGTGTATCCTTGAGGACGAGGAGCTCTCAGAGGCAGCTAGGGAGCTCTTCCCGGAGGATGTGCCGGATGGTGGACAGGATCAGTAGTTTAGCTTCTTTTATTTTGGTCGTCTTTATGTTGTTCCCAATGAATGAAAACATTGCGAATTGGAATGTGCGGGGCTTGAACCGCCGGTCGCGTCGTAGTGCTGTCAATGAACTAGTTAGGTCGGAGAAGGTTTCCTTGCTGTGCCTACAGGAAACAAAATTGGATGATGTAAACAACTCCCTTATGATGGAAATGTTAGGTATCGATTTTGACTACTTTGCTCTCCCTGCCGTGCACACTTGTGGAGGTATTCTGATCGCTTGGAATAAATACGTTTGGGATGTTTCACAACCGAAGAGAGGGAACCATTCCCTTTCTGTTAAGGTCGCACTTCGAGCCGCGCCCGATCATACTTGGTGGCTTACTACGGTGTATGGGCCACAGGATGACGAACACAAGGTCGCGTTCCTTCAGGAACTACGAGACACAAGGGCATCGCTTGTTGGGCCGTGGCTACTTTGCGGGGACTTCAACCTTATATACCAAGCTATAGACAAAAACAATGACCGGCTTTCTCACCGCATGATGGGAAGGTTTCGGCGGTTCCTGAATGATTTGGAAGCTCAAGGAGCTCCACCTCAATGGTCGCCTATTCACTTGGAGCAATGAGAGATTGCATCCAACTCTGGAACGTATTGATCGCTGCTTTTCTTCGGTCGATTGGGAGAATCTTTTTCCGAAATGTGCCTTGGGGGCTCTTGCTACCCGCTGCTCGGATCATGCCCCACTCCTTTTGCAGCTCGATGATGGTTTCCATCCGAAGCGACGCTTCCGGTTTGAGGCGATTTGGGCTAAATTTGAAGGCCTTCTCGAAGCGGTCGAGGAGGTTTGGTCGGGGCCCAGGCCGCAGCTGGATCCGCTTGCCAACATCGACTGGTTGCTGCGACAAACTGCTAAGAACCTAAAGAGATGGAGTGCCAAGGCAGTCGGCTCCATTCGGTCGCAGATTCAGATCGCTAAGGAGATCATCTTTCGCCTCGAGGCGGCTCAGGATCGACGGTCGCTCTCACAAGCTGAGATCTCTCTACGGAAATTTTTAAAAATTCGATTCCTCGGGCTTACCTCGCTTGAACGTACTATCGCGAGACAACGCTCCAGCATGCATTGGCTTCATGAAGGAGATGCGAATACCAAGTTCTTTCACTTGCACGCCAATCACCGCCGGCGTAGAAACCACATTCTGTCGTTAGAGGTCGGAGGTACCACTCTAATGGGGGAAGCGGAGAAAGCGGAGGCCGCTTTTAATTACTTTGAGGAGATTCTTGGGACTACCAAGGATAGGTCGTGCGCGTTGGACTTCGCCTCCCTAGGTCTGCCACGCCTTGATTTGGCTGGGCTCGCTTACCCCTTCACCGAGGCAGAGATCTGGGATGTCATTAAGGAGCTCCCCTTAGACAAAGCCCCAGGCCCAGATGGTTTCACAGGTCGTTTCTACAGGTTAGCGTGGCCCATTATTAAATGGGACATCATCAAAGCCTTCGATGCACTATCCGCTATGGACTGTCGGAGCCTCCATCACCTCAATGAGGCGCTGTTAACACTGCTACCCAAAACGGTCGAGCCACACTGTCTTGGTGACTACCGCCCCATTAGCCTGATCCATAGCTTTGGGAAGATCTTCTCCAAGGCTATGACGAACCACTTTGCCCCACACCTACCACACCTCATCTCGGTTAACCAAAGCGCATTCATCAAAGGAAGGCACATTCAGGATAATTTCAGATATGTGCAAGGGGTCGCGCGAACTTTAGCAGCCAGGCGACGTCCTAGGGTGCTCTTCAAGATCGATTTGGCTAAAGCTTTTGATTCGGTCAATTGGGTTTTTCTGATCGAGCTGCTCACGGCTGTGGGCTGCCCGAGGAGGTGGACGGATTGGATTTCGGTCTTACTTTCCGCGGCCAGCACCAAAGTCCTTATGAATGGTGTTCCTGGTAGGAGAATTTGCCATGGTCGAGGTTTGAGACAGGGAGACCCCTTATCGCCAATGCTCTTTGTCTTGGTCATGGAGTGTTTCAACGCGATGCTCAACAGGGCGGATAACAGAGGGCTCTTCTCCCCCCTTGGTCGTCACGTAAAGTATCGTGTATCCCTTTACGCAGACGACGTGGTCGTTTTCCTGACGCCGGTTCGTCTTGATCTGGTCGCTATGAACGCAATACTCATTCTTTTCGAACGGGCTACCGGGCTTGCCGCGAACTATTCGAAAAGTAAGGTCTACCCCATCCGATGTATGGACCATCACATCACCTTAATCCAAGACATCCTGCACTGCCAAATCGCTGACTTCCCTTGTACCTTCCTTGGGGTTCCGCTTTCTATCCATAGGCTTCCCAAGACAGCGATGCAGCCTCTGGTCGATAAGGTCGCTTCTCGCATACCAGCTTGGAAGGGTAGACTCCTTAATAGAAGTGGTCGCCTAACCCTTGCTAAATCTACGCTATCCGCCATTCCAGTCCATATCTCTATGGCAGTTACCGTCTCGCCTTGGGCAATCAAGACCATCGAAACTCTTATCAGGGGTTTTCTTTGGTGTGGGACGAAGGTCGCGTCAGGTGGCAAGTGCGCGGTCGCTTGGATCAATGTCTCCTGCCCGAAAGATCTTGGAGGTCTCGGTCTGCCCAACCTACACATCATGGGTTTGGCGCTAAGACTACGTTGGCTCTGGCTGGCACGAAGTGAGGCGCGTCCTTGGGGCGGGCTTCGCTTCAAGAGCGACCGCCAGGTGTTGCCTTTCTTTAATGCGTCAACCACAATTCAGGTCGGAAATGGCGAGATCGCCCTATTCTGGATGGACAACTGGATTTCGGGTTGCTCTATCAGAACCTTAGCACCTAACCTATGGGCGGCGGTCCCCGAGCGCATACGCAGGTCGCGAACGGTCAAGGAAGGCCTTGCTGGCCGTCTATGGGTACGTGGCATCTCGCATGCCCTGACGGTACAGGTGGTCGTGCAATATATTAGGGTGTGGGGTATCATCCGGAATTGGACCTTGGCCCCGATTCCGGACCGACTAATTTGGCGGTGGACGGGCGACGAACAGTTCTCCTCCGCGTCGGCTTACCGTGCCTTTTTCCTGGGTCGCGAGAGCCTCTTGGGAGCTAAGCAGTTGTGGAAGGTGCAAGCCCCTGGGAAGTGCAGGTTCTTCGGTTGGCTAGTTTTACATGGACGGTGTTGGACGTCTAATAGGTTGAAACGTATGGATTACGAGAACACGATGATTGTGCGCTTTGTGCGCAAGAGGTCGAAACGTTGGACCATTTGTTGATCGGTTGCATATTCAGTAGAGAAACTTGGTTTCGAGTATTTTCCTGTATCCGGCTGCAGGTGGTTACCCCCTAGGCGGAAGAAACTATGGCAGATTGGTGGCTCCGGAGTCGAAAAAGGATACCCAAGAACCGTCGAAAAGGCTTCGACTCCCTGGTACTCCTGGTCGCTTGGTCGATTTGGAAGGAGCGGAACAGAAGGGTCCACGAGCGGTCGGCGCTACAGCCAGTCGCCCTAGCGCCACAAATCATTCAGGAAGCGAAGCTTTGGGCCAGAGCGGGGTTCAGCGGGTTGTGTCTGTTGTTGGGATTAGAGCCCAGCCTTTCTAGTTTGTTTCTAGTCGCGCTCTTTTTTCCTTTTTTTCCGTGTTGAATTATCCGCTTTGTATCAAACTCTCTTTTCCCGCTTAATACAAAACGTGCCAAGCACGTTCTCAAAAAAAAACAAGCCTAAAAAATCATGCATCAGTGACTGAGTAGATTACAAGTAAGCTCACTTTGACTTGTCAGATATTTAGTGCATTTACATTGCACAGTTCAATTTTTTTTAGTAATGGATGACATGGATAATGAACACTGCAATTGCATTTGTAATTTCTGGTGCACCTCAATCAGACACTCTTAGCAGAAGATATTCATATCTGTATCATTTCTTTATGAATCTTGGCTTCCCCCTTTGTTAAACAAATTATAGGCTACAACTATTATCTTGAAGCTTACTTTTCTTTCTCTGAAAGACTGAAAACTATGACGATTGTGGACTTCATTTGAGACTAAATGAAATCCTTGCAGCCATCAAGGCAGATAGGTGCTTCAAGGTGTTGCAATGTTGTGTGTCATATAAGGACGTCATAGAGACGGCCAACAAGTATCTCCACTCTAAATTAGTTGATTATCTATAAACCTGATTAGACTTGATAGGTGCGCAATATGTAACCACAGTTTCCAATACAACCAAGGCACACAAGAGTACTTAAAGAAAGAGGCCAGCCTTCCTGGCACAAGGTTCTTTTGTTGTTATCACTAGATAGTTTACTGTCAGAACCAAGTCTGAATGCAAATTGTTTAGTTTCAATCATTATAGTAGCAAAAATAGCGCTTGTGATGCTTGTTTCTTTGCGGTTCAAGTTGTGACAGAACCGCTCAAATTAATCCGGCTTAAGTGCGTTAATCTTCCATTGGTCATCACGCAATTAAATCGGAGTAATCTGACAGTCTGTCGGGTCGAGCCCGATGCAACCACGAACAGTTACCTCGATCGAAACAAGTCATACAAATACCCACTCGAAGGTGGATCCCAGAGATTACAACAATCCACAAGTATTAAATAGGTCCCACTTGAGGTAATTTATTACAAACCAAGTTCAATGCATAAAGTAACTGTTATCTCAGAGTTTTGAAAGCAGCGGAAAACAACTAATTTTATTCGAATGGAATGACGTCACGTGAAGTCGTCGTGACATCACTCAGAAGCATCCTCATCCCACATGACAGTCCAACCAGGAGGAAGGGTGGTTGGCCAGGTAAGACCTGCAACCATCTCCTCAAGAGCACTACCTGAAAACATTTCAACAAGCAAGGCTGAGTATACTAATACTCAGCAAGACTTAACCGTCGGGTGACAGCTACATCACCAAATTCTAGACATGCAAGGCTTTTGGATGGTGGGTTTGTTTTGCCAAATAGCGACTAATAGTGGATCCTTACTTTCAATATTTTAGCATCAAGTTCTAGTTAAGTTAACCATTCTAGGTAAGCAACCTGTACTAATCAAGCAAGTGGAGCAAGCAATTAAGCAAGCATCAAGTTTCTTTCCAACATCATGTTCTACTTCTTACTCAATGTAGCAGCGGGGTTAAGTAGTCTCATTAGCTGCGAGAAACAGACAGTTCGAACCGATTTTACCTTGCAAGGGGACCCAAACACTCGGATCATCGCACTCAGCCAAAGGCTAGCTCTACCAGGTAGTTCCCATCAATCCCCCAGTCGCGTCCAGGACCAAACTCCCCCTGGCATACGAGGTCTAAGGCTGGCCGAACCAACACTTACGCCCCTCGTACCCACATGTTCGAGGCATGGGGAAAACGTTCCCGGAAGGAGCAGGAAAAAGTCCGCACCCTAGAGTCATGTAGGTACTAAACTTACCGACCCCATAGAATCGACAAGCGCTTGGTACTTTCAAAAACTTAACCGTCGGTACCACACTATTCGGCCTTAACCAACATTAGCATACATGGACGGGGCATCTACCTGACCAAAAATCCCCTCCCGTCCTACTTATGATTCCAACATAAGTAAGCAGTTGATTCCTATATCTCGCGAGTGACAGGAAATCACTCGACTTTTACCGGGTCCTTATAGCGGGGCAGCTATCGACCTATCATACTAGTATTGCATATCATAGGTACCTAGGATCATACAACTAGGGTTTCAATTCAACTCCTGAACGTAAATGCACAGGCAAACTTAACAATCATAGTTGCATATATTCAAAACATGGGTCATGCTCCGGGGTTGCCTTCGGGCACGTTGCTAGCCTGGGACTCCTCTGCAACCGCGTTCGGGTCTTGCTCGACCTGGACGGCGTTCACTTCACCTTCCGCTTGACCTTCTCCTCCAGCGGGAACGAGTTCGTAGTCGCCGTCAGCGAGGACTTGCTCTACACGAATGCACATGCAATTAAGAACATGATCTTATATCGAATCACCATAATTGCAAAATGATAACCCGGGTGTATTGGGTGACACATTAGATTATTTTTGCCTGCCCTTCCCTTTCTTTAATTTAGTTAGTCATTACTCAACAAAGTACTTGGGGTTTGTTGATGGTGATTGTGTACACATATAAAATTATTTAACTTTAATTTCATCACAAAACAACAAGGGTGTGTGTGTGATGTGTTTAGTTTATTTAATAATTTAAAGAAGGGACTTATTCTTAGTTTACCCTTTTTAAGCAATGAAACTTCCATAATTTATTCTGACAGTTTGGAACTTCAATTAAATGTGAGAACATTACAGTGGGTTCTTGGTGTGTTGTTAGATTTGCTGACCAAAATTTAGAGCAAAAAGATTTATACAGCAGCTAGGAAAAATCACACAAGCTTATCACACTAGCAAATAATTCCTAAAAAATCACACTAACAGTAATCTGTCCTTAGATTTCTACCAGAGCCTAAACTAGTCTAAGCAAGCTCACATGCCAAAGGGTAGCTTCAAAAGATCAATAGATCTTGCTGTTTGAATTATTTAGTTTTAAACTGGTATGAATTAAAAGTGCAAGCTAGCCAGCTCAAACTAAGCTCTAACTTTAACCAGACATGCATCAAGTTACCACAAGACTCCTGCAGAAAGATTAAGCTCAGAAGCTTCACTGACTAATTATTAAAAATGTTGAACCAATCGTGCACTGCCAGCCTGAACAATTAATAACTCAAATTCTAGTGTGTAACTTTGTGCCAACTTTTTACAGGAGCCTAAACATTTCATCAACTACAACATATCCAAAAATTAGCACAAACAAGGTAGTAGATTTCAATCTGTGCACAAATTTAAGTTTGAACAGATTTGAATCTAATTCAAAAACGAAGCAGAAAACACCTATACATGCTTTCTAGTAAAGGTAGAACACAGCACCAGTAGCACAACATAATTGGGTTTGCATTTTTCTGATTTTTCTACGATTTTTAATCGATTTTCAAAGTTTCAGGATTTGAATCCTAGATCTGAACAATCTATTTACAGATTAGCCCCTGGAAACTTGCGCTAAGGCCCCTGGAAAGATTTGTGGCTTTGCAATGTGGTCCCTGGGCCATGGCCAGCGGCGGGTCAGCCGGATTCCGGCGAAGTGGGGCCACGGGGCTCAACAATAACCAGTCGAGGGTGCTCAGGAGTGCTCACCGCCTCACCTCGAGTGGATCCGGTGCAGGGAGCGTGGCCGGAGGTGGAGCGACGGCGGCGGGCGGCGGAGCGACGCGGCGGCGGCTCTGTCTGGCCCAATGCCGGTGACGGCGGTGGCGGAGAGGGGCAGCTGGGGCTCTGGGAAGCTGGAGCAAGGGCATGGGCGAGCGCTGGTGGTGAAGAACGGCGGCGGAGCAGCGCGCATGGTGGAGAGCGGCGGAGGGGCAGCCTGGCGGCGGCAATGGCGAGCGGCGGAGGGGGCTCGCGTGCAGGGGGTGCGGGGCCTTTTATAGGCAGTCGAGGCGAGGCTCCGACCGCGGCTCGGAGCGGCGAAGCTGCCACGCGGAGGTCTGGGCGGCGCATTGCTGGCTGCCGCGGCGGACATGGCTCGCCGGTCGGCGGCCTGTCACGGCGAGGCGGCGCTGGGCGTGGCGGTCGGTGACCGGTCGGGGCGAGCTCGTGCGCGGGTTGGCGAGGTGCTGGGGCCCATGGCGACTGGTTGCCGGCCTTGGTCGGGGCAGCGGCGCTGCAGCCCGCCGGCGGGTCGACGGCGACCACGTGGCGCGCGCCGGACGCCCGTCGCGTCCGGTCGGAACGGCGCGGGGGGACAGAGCGGCTCTGTCGGGCGGACCGCGGGGGACAGCGCGCGGTGCATTTATGGCGTGGGTGCAGCCTCGGCGTCCATGTCAGAGGCCGGCTGCCACGTGGCGGCGCTGTCGGGCGCGGGAACGCGCGGCGCCGGAGAGCGCCGGCTATTCGTCGAACACATGCTGGGCGTCCATTCAAACCAAATTTTCTCCGAAATTTTGAACTGAAGTTCAAAATCTCCAAAAAGCAAAGTTGTGTTCCAGGTTACCAGCTACAACTTTTGTAAAGGTTGACCTATGAAAAAGTGTGTGGATTCGAGAGAAAACTGAGGAGAAAATCAGTGAACTTCTGTGTCAGCCGGCCGTGAACTTTTGGGGTTTGCTGGCTTTGACCGGGTTTTTGGGGCTGAAGCACTCAAAAGCTCTCCAAGGCCATATTGACAAAGTTGTGTCCCATGAAAAGATGAACAACTTTCATATTGGCACATTTTTGAGTTCTTAAAGGAAATTTTGAAAACAAGCCATGCCAATCAGCAAAGGTCAAAAGTCCACCGAGTTCAAAAGGGTTTTGGGTGAACTTTTCTTAAGTGAACATCTAGGTGGGGCCAAGGTACTCTTAATTAACTTAGGTCAAGTGGTTTAGCAAGTGATTAAGTTAACTAAACACCTAGATTGTCACACAAGTCACCAAGAGGATTGGAGTTTAAAATCATTCTGTCACTGTGTTGTTGTTTTTGGTTGTCGAAGGCACAATTATTCTGGTAACCTATAGTTGTGCTTGTACTTGCTGCTTAACTGCTATAGACTTGGCATTGGCTGATGATTTACAATCTCAGCTATCTAAGATCCTTTTACAAGGAAGCCATTTTTCCTGCTAAAATGCAAATCATTTTTATTGCTGTACGAATGTTCTAGTGCTATTCATACGCTTTTGCCTAATTGTTTCCTTTGCATGCATTGCTTCTGTAGATTAAGTTGATGGGTTTGAGATCTGATCTATGATGGCAACTCGATCTGCATGCCAGCCATTGGCAGGCTAGAGGGGAGGCTTGGAACGCACATGAGAACAGCACGAGGTGCTCATGATTGTTTGTGGTTTGTAGGTTAAAGTGAAATGGGGTTGATAAGGTTTACCTTAATGACTCTATATGAAATGTGTGGTCCCTGTTCAATATGTAGACCTGTGAATGTGAATCTGATAATGTATCTATATGGAAATATGCACTTGGTAACTGTCTGATTGGCAATTTTGAATTTGGGCTACATGTGTAGCAAATTGAGTTATGGGCTGCTGACTTCGGCTTGGGCCACAATGCTAATGAAATAGTGAGCTCGATAAAAATAGTTAAGCATAAAATGAAATGGGCGTCGGCCCAAACTAAAATGGGCTCAGCCCAAATCAATTCAGCCACCTCACTTGCCACGTCACTTGCCACGTCAGCTCCAAGTCACTGACACGTCATCGGCATAAAAGGTTTTGTGACGTTTTATAGATGTTTAAATCATCATAAACGTGCTGCCACGTCAGCTCCAAGTCACTGCCATGTCATCCGCATACAATGTTTTGTGACGTTTTGTAGATGTTTAAATCGTCATAAGGGTGCTGCCACGTCAGCTCCAAGTCATCGCCACGTCTTCCGCATACAAAGTGTTGTGACATTTTATGGATGTTTAATGACGAAAAACTATCGTCATTAATTAGTGACGACACAAGAATCGTCAAAAAATTTGTGACGAAAAAAATCGTTTTCGTCACCTAATACCTTTTATTACTGGGGAATAGGTGACGAACGAGTTTTCGTCACGCGAGTGTCACAAATTGCAATATGTGTCGTAAATTCTACTTTCTATGACATAAATGAAACGTTATAAAAGCACACATTTCTTGTAGTGCGCTGCTTGCTTTACAGTTTCTCCGTCGGGTGCGAGTTCGTCTTCGGAGATGTCAGCCTCCATCTCGAATGCCCAACGTGGGTCGTCTTCCTCCTCGTAAACCTCAGCGTCAGCGTTAGCATCAGCTGCGGCTGCGGCTGCTCCTCCGACGTCAGCCATGAACACCTATCGACTTGGCTCGACAGAGTCAGTGGTAGTTGGGGTGAGGAGTTCTGTGATGCTCTCCTCGTCTTCTTCCAATGGTGTGCCGTGTTGGAACGGTAGGTCTTCAGTGATGTCGGACCCAAAGAGTACAAAGACCTGGCGGGACTCATAGATTTCCCGAGGTGTCTTGTCTCTTGGGAACACGACTCTTCCTTCCGGCGTGGCGTGGATCACCAGGTCATGCCCACCGTCTTCTTGTAGGTCTTCGATGTCTGAGTCCGAGTTGAACACAGGGTTCACCTCCATGTGGGAGTTAGCATGACCTGCCGTGACTTGGACTGGGACGTCCCGCTCCGAGTCTGAAGTGGACTCGATCTTGCTCTGCAACGCCTCGCAATAGATGCGGGTCGAATTGCGGAGTCCAAACGGGAATTGGGGTGGGAGGGTTGCTTGCAGCTCCTGTTCCGTAGTCGTGATCGACTCGAACTCATGCCCGCGGACGATGTCCGCGAGCGTGATCTCGCCGAGTTGTTCGGCCAGATCTTCCATGACGGGCGTTGGTTCTTCCTTCTTCTCCAGGGGCGTCTCGAGGTAGCTGTAGAAGCCACCCGAGCCGTCTGTGACGTAGACCCAGGAACCGAAGTTGAACCTCGTGCCTTCCTGAGGCGCTTCAGATTGTATGTAGGTCACCATTGCGTTCTCCACGGGATCTTCGAGGAAAACCCCTACCTGGCGCGCCAGATGTCGGTGTTCTACCGTCGATCCTACCGAGGGGTATCCCGAGGTAGTAGATTTCAGGTGTGGTTTCACCGAGATCAGGAACACAAAGGCCGAGAGACTCAGGATTTTAGACAGGTTTGGGCCGCCGAGATAGCGTAATACCCTACGTCCTGTATGGTGGTTTGTATTCAATGGTACGTGTCTTTTGGAGGGGGTCCCTACCCAGCCTTATATACATAGAGGCAGGGTTACAAGGTCGGTTCCGAGTAGAATCCTAACCTAAAACAACTTGTAGAGTGCTTTACAAGTCAATCCGAGTAGTTTACAAGTCATACGACTAGTTTCCATAACGAGGAGAGTCCTTGCGGTACTCTACTCATAGTCTTCACGCTCAGTACGACTCCTTCAGAGATTATCCATGCGTCCTTGTAGACCCATGGTCGTACCTCCAACAGTCGTCGAGGCCGTTGACCGAAGCCTCACTGAAGGACCGATTAGGCGACCAGAGGGGGGGGAGTGAATGGGAGCCGATAAAAATTTCTCTCACGAATCCGGCTACTCCCAACTCAACTCCAAATCCTACCAACCGATCTTGCCAAGATCACGTAGCTACTGTGAGGCTACTGACCCTAGGAACAAGATCAACACAGCGGAACATGAATCGAACAAATCCAACACGAATCGAACGAAAACCACACGAATCACCAACTCTCAGCCAGGGGCGGTTGCACCTCTCTCCAGGGGCGGTTGCACCGCCCTTGCCTGCCAGGGGCGGTCACACCGGTATCCGAGGGAGGTCGCACCGGTCTTGCCAGACAGCACGGGAAAAAGGTCAACTCGAGAACGGATCTCCCAAACGGCTTGGAGTTTTGAGACGAAACTTTGGGTAGATGATATACACCTCAAGGAGAGGCTATGCCCCAAAAATCTTGGCCTCTAACTCCCTAGAACTCCGGGAATTTCAAATCTAGCGAAGAACACACCCTCCACGAGTTCATCTCGAAAACTTCAAATCTAAACCGATTCCCGGCGTTTGGGGGCAAGGGATCACCAGCAAAAAAAGGCACAAGGCACTCATACGTGATTCCCCCAAAGAAATCCGAGAGAAAACGGGCTAGAAAGTGAAGAACGAAAATCCCCCAAAAATGGCTCCGAAAATACCTCCGAAAATGGGAAAAAGAAAAGGAGCTCGGGAAATCAAATCATGGCACAAAGATGAGCAGCACAAACTCCATCACATAACCATGAATTCACCTATACAAAACTAAGAAAGATTAGAAGTAGTTCTAGGTGAAGGGGATGAAGGGAAAACTAGTTCAAAGGAAAACCAAAGAGAAAACTAGAAGAGATGACAGCCACCACCCCTAGGGGGTCTATTATGTAGTCCAAATGGTGGTGCTCGAAAGACTAAACTACCCCTAAGCGATACATACCCCTCAGGGGCGAATATGTCATTTTTCGCGAAGATTTTTCCGGCTGGGACACCTTCCACCGCAAGCTAGCTTCCCTCCGACGCAAGCCTTGCGATCACGCCGCGTGTCCTCCGGATCGAAGCTCCTCGACGCTCACGGGCGACCTGCCCAGGTGGGACCGGTCACACGCCCCTGGGGGGCGGTTGGACCGCCCCTGGCTGGCAGGCCGGGCCGTCGCTACGTCGAGTCCTCGGTCCTTGGTTTTGAGGCCCAAACCAAGGGAAACCGTCCACCGATGATTTTGTGGCCAAATCACCAAACCCTGCGCGCAAGCTTCGGCCGTTAGCCGCCACCTTGCACCGGCTTCTCGTCCGCGTACGAGCTTCGGTTGTGAGCCGCTACCTCGCACCGGAACCACGTCCCCTTGCTCGTTCTTGCCAGCATGTGAACCGCACTTGATCCACCGGCCATCGGGTCCCTCGAACCAAGCCTACTTGTCTCTCCGCTCCTCGGAGGCCGCCATGGCTAAGACCTTTCGCGCCTGTTCTTCACCTGCACCAATGCAACCAAGCCGCATTCTACACCTGCAATACTTAAGCCAAGGGAAACGTAATCCACACCACGTTGTCAATCACTCATCACACCAGGAAGCGACCATCCACCGGTCCTCGGACACACCGGGTCCTCAATCTCCCCCTTGATGAGTGCATTGACAACACACACATAGTAACCATAGATAGAAAAAGAAAATAGAAAAGAAATCGAAACCAAGACTCAAGCAAGTGACTAAAAGCAAAGACAAGCCAAAACAAAGTCACTTCGCAAGAGAAAGCTCCAGAAACGCCGACCCTTCAAGAAGAAGCGAAAGGGCTCAACACCATCGGCAAAAGAGCAAAGCACAAAACACAAGTCACGAATCTCCAAATCACTTTTCAGAACACTCAAAGCACTCCCCCTGCATTGATGCAAACTCCCCCTGAACAAGTGAACTTGTGCGTGCGAAAATGCATCGAAAATGGATCAAATCTCAGAAAACCTCGTGCCACTGCACAGGACCGGTTAGACCTCCCTGGAGGGCCGGTTGCACCACCCTAGCTACAGGGCCGGTCACACCGCCCTGCAGGGGCGGTCACACCGCCCTGCCCAGTCAAAGCACAAAAATGCAAATCACAGAAAAATGCTCGGAATGATGTCGTTTCAACTCGAAAACCTTCCATAAGTACCCAGCAATGTATTCCAATGCTCAAACTCTCCCCCTTGTTGACAATGCACAAATCAAGGCAAAAATGCAAAAATTTCAACTCTAAGCTTCTCAAATAGGCAATGAGCGATACAAAATTCTACAAGTTAGAGAACAGGCAAACTACACAGGCCACAGCATCATAAGGGCATTGCCGTCAAGAAGGTGAAGATATATAGCCATTTGACAAAGCCATGATCAATTTGTGCACTTTTTTCGAAAGGTTCACCTCATGAGCAAAGTCCTAAACATGGACCATTTGAGCAAAAATAAACTTCATCTCACCAAGATCATGATAGAACAAGCATTCTTGACAAAAGATCATTATAAACGCCCAAAATCTATCTCATGTCATGTCAAAGCACGGAGCCATGTGTTCACTTCTTATGGGAGACTTCTCCGGCGAACAACATGCAACCGCTTAGCACCCATGTGTGCAAGTGTGTGCAATGGTGAAAGCATAGAGACATGAGCATAAATATATTCAAATAAATTTTTTCTCATCTTTCTTCTTTCATGCATAGACATCTCATTTTTCAAGTTTTCAAATTAAGCATGGTACATGAAATGTCTTTGCGATAAAAAGAAGCTTATGCTCCTCCATGAGATAAACATGGGCTAAACATTATAATGACAACGATCTTTGACCCAAATGAAGAGAATATCATCCTAGCATGACCTTAAGCAAAATATAGCCATTTCGGCTCAAATAAGACATGCAAAGGCATTTACTCATGGGTGAAAGATTTAAGTTCAGTTTATCATTTTAATTCAAAAAGAGACTATCTCAAAAGAATATATATCAAAACCATCAAGAGCATAGCCATCCATACAATCAATCATAAGCTCTATGCTAAGTTTAGTAAATGTGAGTTTTGGTTGAAGAGTGTAAAATTTTTGGGTCACACCGTATCCGGTGATGGTATTGCCGTTGACCCGGTAATGTGCAGAAAGTTTTAGATTGGGAATCTCCGAAGTCTGTGCATCAAATCAGAAGTTTTCTTGGAATGGCGGGGTATTACCGTCGTTTTATTCCAGATTTTTCCAAGATTGCCAAACCCATCACTGAACTTCTGAAGAAGGGGGAGAAATTTAAATGGAGTGACAAGTGTGATGAGGCATTTCATACTTTGAAAAGACTTCTGACATCTGCCCCAGTTCTTGCTCAACCTGACACTTCCAAGGCTTTTGATGTTTATTGTGATGCATCGGGCATAGGACTTGGTTGTGTTCTTATGCAGGATAATCGAGTTATTGCTTATGCTTCTCGAGCTCTTCGACCTCATGAGAAGAATTATCCGACCCATGATCTTGAACTTGCTGCAGTGGTACATGCCTTAAAAATTTGGAGGCACCATCTCATGGGTACTCATTGCAATATCTACACAGATCACAAGAGTCTCAAGTATATTTTCACTCAAGCTGATCTCAATATGAGGCAAAGAAGATGGTTGGAATTGATTAAGGATTATGAAATTGAAGTTCATTATCATCCAGGCAAGGCAAATGTAGTTGCAGATGCACTCAGCCGCAGGGGTAATTGTCAGTTCATAACTTTGAGACCCCAAAATGCCACTCTTGCGAAAGAGTTGGACAAATTGAATTTGGAAATTATTCCACAGGGTACTTTGAATCATCTTTTGATTCAACCTACTTTGCAAGATCAGATTGTCGCGGCTCAGTCTAAATCTAAAGGAGTACAGATCATTAAGCAAAAGCTAGCTGAGAATGATGGAAAGTATAAATGTTTCTGTCAAGACAATGAAGGAGTTTTAAGGTTTAATAATCGGCTAGTAGTTCCTAAGGATCATGAGCTTAGGAAGAAAATTCTTGATGAGGCACATCTTTCTAAATTCTCTATTCATCCAGGGAGCAGCAAAATGTATCAAGATTTGAAAGAAAATTTTTGGTGGACTCGAATGAAAAGAGAGATTGCTCAATATGTAGCAGAGTGTGATACCTGCCAGAGGGTGAAAGCTAGTCATTTGAAAACCGGTGGAACTTTGCAACCATTGCCCATACCTTCATGGAAATGGGAGGATATAAGCATGGATTTTATTGTGGGTTTACCATTGACTCCTCAGAAACATGACTCTATCTGGGTTATTGTTGATAGGCTCACCAAATCAGCCCATTTTATTCCAGTCAACAATGCTTATTCAGCAACTCAATATGCTGAGATCTATTTAGATCAAATTGTGCGTTTGCATGGGGTTCCAAAGACTATCATTTCAGATAGAGGTTCACCATTTATAGCTCGCTTTTGGAAACAATTGCATGAGCTGTTAGGCACTAAACTCATTCGAAGTTCAACTTATCATCCTCAGACCGATGGGCAAACTGAAAGAGTGAATCAAATCTTAGAAGATATGCTCAGAGCTTGTGTCATCCATTATGACAAGAGATGGGATAAAAGCTTATCTTTAGCTGAGTTTTCCTACAATAACAGCTACCAATCCAGTTTGAAAATGGCACCCTTTGAAGCTCTTTATGGTCGAAGATGTCGAACCCCGTTAAATTGGTCGGGAACTGGCGAGAGAAAAATCTTCGGTCCAGACTTGGTTAAGGAGGCCGAGGATAAAGTCAAAATTATTCAGCAAAATCTTAAGACCGCGCAATCGCGGCAAAAGAGCTATTCTGATAAAAGAAGAAGACCTTTAGTTTTCAAGGTTGGGGATCATGTTTATCTTCGCGTATCACCAACTAAAGGTGTTCAGAGATTTGGAGTCAAGGGAAAATTAGCTCCTCGTTTTATTGGACCTTTTGAAATCATTAGCCAATGTGGTCCAGTTGCTTATGAGATACAACTGCCATCCAAGCTTGCAGCTGTTCATAATGTCTTTCATGTATCTCAACTCAAGAAATGCCTTAGGGTTCCTATTGAAGGTATTGCTCATGAAGAAATTGAATTTGAACCCGATCTTTCGTATGAGGAACAACCTTTCAAGATTCTTGATATAAGGAAAGAGTTACTAGACGTCGATCTATTAAATTCTATAAAATTCAGTGGACGCATCATTCTGAAGAGGAAGCAACATGGGAACAAGAATCTTATCTCAATTCCAAATATCCAGGATTTTTAGATTCCACATTAAGGTATTAATTCCACATTCTCTTTGCACTGGAATCTCGGGACGAGATTCTTTTAAGGGGGGAGGGCTGTGACACCCCGTGTCACTTATAGGCTTAGTACAATGATTAAGACAAATAAATCATTCATCTCATCACTCATGACATTTGTTTGTGCATTTATTGTAATGTAATGATTTTCATTTTATGTGAATGTCATGCTTTAATTACATATTTAGTATGAAAATTAAATCGACAAGTGAGAGTTTTTACTTTGGTGCCTAACATGTTTTTGAACTCAGTGGCATGTTAGTTTGAATATTCAAAAGTCAAATTTCGAATTTGAGTTCATTTGGTTCAAATTTGGTTAAGTTATAGCCTTTTCATTTTAACCCTTTTAGAAGCCAAATTAAAATTAAAATTACTTAAACATGTTACTTTTGGCTAACATGAAAATAACACTTTGAAGTATGTATTTTCATATAGGCATGTTGAATTTGATCAAAAACATCTTTTACTTGCTCAAATTGATGGTCAAAGTTGAGTCAAACCACTGATTTCAGCACTGCTGAAATTTGGCTAAGTCTGAGTTCTGACAGCAGTTTTAGCCAACTTTAGAGCTCCATATCTTTTATTTTTCAATCTATCCAAACCAAATCAAGTTCATGGTTTGAAAGCTGGTAGTTTGGACTCTTCAAAAATCATGAACAACTCCAGGATATCAAACTCTAGCTATTTCTTTTTCATGCTCAAAGTCAGCTAAACTCAATTCTGTTCTGGGACTTAGAAAAATTTCTGAGTTCGAGTTTTGGCCGATGTTTGATCGAAGTTTATCTCTCAAACCAAATCTTTTTGAATCTGGTGACTTTAACAAAAGTTGTTCCCCTTGGTACCATCTACAACTTTTGTATTGGAGTTTTGGAAAGTTTATACATGAAATCTCGAGTTTTGAATCAAAGTTTGGAGATGGTTTCGCGGTTACTGTAGATACTGAATCGACTTCGTCGATTCAGTAAAGGGCAGAGGCGAGCTGGCCGTCGGTGGCCGCTTGTGCCACGCGCCGCGCCTCACGGCCCTTGGACGCGTGCCGTCGCTCCGCCTCGCCAGCTTACGCCCAGGCATGCGCTTTGCTCCGCTGTCGAGCCACGGGAACGCCACCATCGCCGGCCACCCGTCGACTTCTCCGCCGCGACTGCCAGAGCGGTCGTGCGCTGTCGCCCGGTGAATTCACCGCGGTTAAGCCGCGTTTAGCCAATTCACCGCGTCAGTAACTCTCTCACATCGCCCTCGTCATCCTCATCCACTCCGCCAGCCTTGCCACCCTCTCCATCGCCGGCAATCCTCAGTTTTCCGGCCGCCATCGCCGCAACCCCACCTCGCCGTGGAACTTCACCTTCCCATCCTCCTCTGCCTCTCCAAGCCGCTCAATTGGCATTCCCTTGGACCCCTGATACTGCCCGCATCCTTTTCCCCACTCCTCGGGCAGCGGTGAGCTCTCTCCGGCGAGCTTTAGCTTGGCCAGCCGCCTCGCTCGTGGAGAATGCATGCGCGCACTCTAATCCTGTGCTTTTTCTTGACCAGGAGGTGCGGCATGGGATCCTGAGGGGAGGGAGCAACTCCGGCGGGTCTCTGGCCTTCTTCTCCGGCGAGCCCGGCCGGTCAAACGCGCGGCGGCGCGCTGTGCGCGGCGGAGACCGGCGAGGGGTGTTCGTTTAAAAGAAGATTTCTTTCCAGGGGGTTTTGTGCAAGAGTGCGGGGTTAAGTGTTTAAGTGGAATCTTTCGAGGGGGTTTTCTAGAAAATCTAAGGGCTTATCTGTGAAGAAAGGACTGGTTGGTAATAGATCTTTTAGATCCAGGGGCCTATGTGTAAAAGTGTTTTCGGATTTTCTTTTGTTTTCTTTTCAGCATGCATGCATTTCTTGTTTAATGCATAGTAAATCATAGGAGTGTGAGAAAAATGTGAAACCAATTTTGTTGTACTTGTTGAATCTTTGGCTACAGCAGAAAAATATAAAATCATGTTGTTTATGTGCAGTTTTCTGTGTAGAAGTTTTTATTAGTTTATTAGCTTTCTGTCAAAATAAATAGTTCTGCATGTCCAAAAATTTTGAGAAAATCACAGTAGCTCTAAAATGTGTTTTTGTGAGCACAGTAAAATTTTGGGTTGCAGGATATCTGTGTAGTTTAAGTTAAGCTTTTTCTCCATGATTAGCTTGTTTGTGCTGTTAAAAATAGTTGTGAATATGTTTTTGAGCTCAATAAATCATGGTAAATCTGTGTTAGTGTGTAGAAAGTGTTTCTGTGAAGTTTTGCAATTTTGTGCTTAATTTTGTTGCTGTTTGTTGTTTTAGTAGATTTATAGCCTTTTTGTCTTTTTCAAAATAAATAGTTTCTGTTAGATTTAAGTGTTGAAAAATTTTCAGTGGTAATCTTGAGTTAAAAGCTGCTCAGAGAAGTTTTTGTGCTGCTAGATAAACTGTGTAGGTTTGTTTGTATAATTAGTTGCTAAATAACCCTTTATATGTGTGTTTAAATGGTTTTATATATATAGTTTTGCTAATAAAATGTTTTCTAAACAGTTTTGATGAACTCAGTAAAATTGAATCTGTTGTTATATTTCTTTCTTAGTGATAAGTTAATCTTGTTTAAAGAGATATGCACTTACTCTATAAAATGTTAAAAATGGTTTTTGCAACATTTCATGTGATTTCATGTGCATATCTTGTTTTGTAATTAAGCTGTATAATTGAATTGCTGCATGTGAGATTTTGTATCTTTTCTCACTGTTATTCCAAACTCACACATGTGCATTTTCATGTAGAGAACGTGCTAGCTGACGGGGTATATAACTTGGTGCCTGAGTCAGAGGCTGAGCAGCCAGAGCCCGAGGTCCTTGCAGTTGAGGCAGATCAAGACCCGAGCCAAGACTCGGAAGGGCCCAAGGCCAGCGAAGGCAAGCACCGGAGTGCATAACCTTTTTAACGCAGCCACACTTAAATTTATTTACTTTGCAAAGTATTTACCTTATGCATTTAAGTTTTCATAGGAGTTGACTGAAAACCTAGTTGCATGATCCATAGGAAAACCCAGAGTTTTCTAGTATGTGTAGGTCGATAGAATTGCTAGGCTGGTTAAACGGTAGAAGTCGAGTAATTGCCTGTTACTCGCGAGATGATAAGTGGTTTCTTTCAGAGTTATGTTAACCTGTCATCTAGACTGGAAAAGAAAGTTAGGCCGGGCGGAGAATGTTGGTAGAGAAAAGAATGGAATGTTGTAGCTCCGCCTGTGCCAGTTAAGGCCCGTTCGTTGTTAGCTCTGGGATCAAGATTGAATTGTACTACCTCACATGCTGGGAGTAAGAGGTAGTTGAAACTGGTAACTTATGTACTTTAGCTCGCACTGGTATGTTGAACTACGCCTGACTGCTTATTCATGTACCGGTTAGAGTAACTCATGGCTGACCCGTCGTTGGTATCGGTGGGGACTGGTACTTGAGGGTAGCAGGGTAGGTCAAGTATTTAGTGTTGGCTGAAGGAACGGCTGGCATGAGCAGCTCGACGGGGCTCGTTTGTGCCGTGTGGGTAGGTTAACCTTGCAAGGGATAAAACCGAATCGATTCGCCGTACTCACGGTATTGAGCTCTTGATCACTGGGCAGCATCGCTAGTTAAGAACTTGAATATTGATTGATGACCATATGTTGTATGAGTTAATTAATCAAGTTCTTGCTCTCATTTGTAAAAGTTTTTATAAATGCTAATCTAGATAAATAGCTCAACATAATTTGGATGCTAAAACTTGAAAGTAAGGATCTACTTTTAGTTGCTTATTTTTGGCAAAACAACAACCCAGCCAAAAGCTTTGCATACTAGGAGTCTTTTTCTAAGGATATCCTAGAGTCGGGTAAGACTTGCTGAGTTTTAGAACTCAACCTTGCTTGTGGATTAATTTTTACAGATGAGGAGGATGCTAGAATAGCCGAGCAGGTGGCAGAGACTTTTCCTTTTGGTATTCCTGATGGTTATCACCTTGAGTTTGTTCCGGCTCCTGCGGGTGTGGAGCCGAGGGATTGATAATGCCAGCTGGGCTACTTGTGCATTATCATGTTTTTATCGACGTAGACTCGTATTGTTTTAAACTTCCGCTGTGCTTTTAAACTCTGTGTTGTAATAACTTTTATAATGACTTGTTTTGTAAATTAAATCCACGTGTACTGTGTTGTAAAATTTGTGACTCGTTAATCATCTGTGCTCATTGTGGAGTGAGACATGCCTCGTATTGGTTTCGATGATGTGATCAGTGGTGTAATCGGGAGTTACCCGACAGCAACTACACGGTTATGTCAGTTGAAGTGCGAGTGTGCTGTACTGCTTGCATTAGCTAAGGGACAATGCACTTGAGCTGACATAATTGGGGTGGTTCTGCCACAGGTTCACACCTATGCTGTGGGCACCACCGATGAGTTGAACCACGCCTATGATATGCTAGCTGCTGAAAGGTTGAAGAACAAGAAGCTTCGAGCTGCACTCCGTGGAGAGGATCCAGCGGAGGTGGAGGAAGATAAAGAAGTTTGTCCAGCACGTTCACCCCCTCGCCGCAAGACGAGATATGGAGGAGCTATCACTTACATCAACTAGCCTTGAAGAAGCTTAGGAGCTTAGGAGTTTAGGAGTTTCGGAGTCCTTAAGTTTAAGAGTTTGGAGTTCTTGTAATCGTTAGCGTTAAACGATCGTCGTTTCGAGTTGCGCCTTTTGTTAAGAGTGAACGTGTGCTTGTTATTTTGCTTATGGATGATTTGGGTCTTTGTAATGAGTGTGGTGTGTTGTGGAGTTTACCACAGCGACATCAGTTTAATAAAGTTTAGTTTGGGGTTTTAATTTTGTCTCATAATTTAATCCTTTATCTATCTCGCTTTATCTATCTTATAAATCTCGTTCAACGCAAATCTGTTCGCGTCACTGCGTGACCTTTCAGTACTGTTCGAATTTATTCAGAAGCTACAGGGATCGGTTTCATGTAAACCAAGTGGGTTAGATTCAGAATTTAATGGGTGAAATCCTGGTAATTTTTCATGATTTTTGGACTTACGGACAGAGAGATATGCATCTGCTTTTCTCAGAACATGAATCTGTCACAATGATCTGACGTATGCAGCTTGTTTATTTTATATCTCGAGTTTTATAACTCCGATTTATATTATTCAAGTTGGGTTGGTTCTGGAATTTAGTAACCTTTATCCTGTAATTTTCTCATAATTTTTGGAAGTCCTGTTCACGATTTATATCTGGTCTTTTCATCTAATCAGAATTCTGTCCTGTCCTGAAATTTTCTGTTATAATCTAATTACGCTGTTGAGCACAATCTTTCTATTATATCTTTGTCAGTCACAATCTGAAACCTGTATCTCTAACACTCAGATGGTGAACACCAGGTCTGGTGCAGGAGTTGATCAACCACCAACAGTTCGTCCGTCAAGGAACGTCAACCCCAACCCGAACCTTCAGCCAGAACCAACACTGCCGTCAGAGATGGAGCCGTTTCTTGAGGCGCAGATGGTGTTCCTCCAGACCTTGACTAATACTGTGGCTGGACTCCAAGCTCAAGTCAACCAGGGGAACAACAACCAGGGGAACAACAACCAGAACCCGCCGCCCAGGGACAAGCACAGGGAGTTCATGAGCCACAGGCCCCCGACGTTCTCTCATTCCGCGGATCCGCTTCAGGCTGACGACTGGCTGAAGACTGTGGGAAGGATGCTGGAAATTACTCAGTGTACTGACCAGGAGAAGGTCCTTTATGCTTCTGGACGCCTAGGGAACTGCTGCAGATTGGGGACTCGTTCACTGCCGCTCATGAAGATGCTGATGCTATCACTTGGGATGAGTTCAAGAACAACTTCAGGAAGTATCACATTCCGACAGGACTCATGAAGCTGAAGAAAGCAGAGTTCCTTGCTCTTAAGCAGGGAGGAATGTCCGTGAGTGAGTATCGAGACAAGTTTATTCAGTTGTCTCGTTATGCTCCAGAAGAGGTGTCTGATGATGAGAAGAAGCAGGAACGGTTCCTGAACGGGTTGATTGGACCGCTCAACTATCAGTTGTACTCTCACACCTTCCCCACCTTTCAGGAACTTATTAGACAAGGCAATTGGTCTGGAACACAAACGTCAGGAGCTGGGGAGAAAGAGAAAGTTCAGTGGATCGGGACAGTCTAGCAGCATCTCTCGCCCACGCTTCACCCCACCTCAGCCGAACACCCCGTTCCGCTTTGGAGGTTACAATGGTGGATATGTGCAGAACCAGGGTCAGCGCTCCGCACCTACACCGCAACGCCCCGCATCCCAGCAGAACACCCAACAGAACTTCCAACAGAACCGCCAGACTACTCCCGCTCAGACCCCAGTGAAGGCACCCGCTCCAGGCAGCACCACTACCCCTCGTGCTTGTTTCAAGTGTGGCGATCCCAGTCACTTTGCCAATAACTGCCCCAGAAGAAATGCACAGACTCCGCAGAAGCCAGAACCAGCAGACTCCGCAGGCCAGGAATGGAAATCAAACACCGCAGGGCAGCAAGGGACGCCAGAACTATATGCATGGCAGGGTGAATCACGTGGCTGCAGAATCTGCTCAAGATGCCCCCAACGTGTTGCTTGGTATGTTCCTCGTCAACTCAGCTCCTGCATCTGTCTTGTTCGATTCTGGAGCATCCCATTCTTTCATATCCGCACAGTTTGTAGCAAAACATAACCTACCCATGACCCTCATGAAGCAACGCATGATAGTTAGTTCACCAGGAGGGGAAATGAAAGCACTCTACATGTGCCCCAAAGTTAACCTTAAAATTCTGGAAAAAGACTTCTGGGCAAGGTTAATAGTGCTAGATACTCGTGGTCTCGACGTCATACTCGGGATGTCCTGGTTAAGTCAGCATGATGCCACCATCCGTTGTGCCAAGAAGTCAGTGTTGCTTACCAGCGCAGACGGGGAACAGATTGAGTATGTGGCCGTCCAGTCCGAGGGAACAGGGAGAGCAACTGATGATATAGCAGACGGTACAACTGAGGGGATAGTAAACCAAGCTGAAGGTGCGGCTTTGGAAGACATTAAGGTGGTGTGTGATTTCCCGGATGTTTTCCCAGACGAGTTGCCAGGTATGCCACCTGACCGAGATGTCGAATTTCTCATTGATCTTATTCCTGGTACGCACCCATCTCGCAAAGACCATATAGACTCTCTGCTAAACATTTAGAAGAGCTTAAACAACAATTAAAGGAACTTTTAAGTAAACGCTTTATCCGTCCTAGTTCCTCACCATGGGGTTCACCGGTTATCTTTGTAAAGAAGAAGGATGGCACAGAGAGGATGTGTGTGGATTACAGGTTACTTAATGATGTCACTATCAAGAATAAGTACCCATTGCCTAGGATTGATGACCTTTTTGACCAGATGAGAGGAGCCAGAGTGTTTTCTAAGATTGATCTGCGTTCCGGTTATCATCAGATGAAGATCAGGCCTTGTGATATCCCCAAGACGGCTTTCTCCACCAGATATGGCCTCTATGAGTACACGGTAATGTCCTTTGGTTTGACTAATGCCCCCGCTTACTTCATGTATCTGATGAATAAGGTGTTTATGGAATATCTGGATAAGTTCGTGGTGGTGTTCATTGATGATATCCTGGTATTCTCCAAGAACGAGGAAGAGCATGAAGAGCATCTGAGGTTGGTGTTGCAGAAGTTGAGGGAGAATCAGCTGTATGCCAAGTTCAGCAAGTGTGAGTTCTGGATGAAGGAAGTTTCTTTTCTGGGTCATGTCATTACTGATGGTGGTGTAGCAGTCGACCAAGGGAAGGTTAATGATGTGTTGAACTGGAAGCCACCTACTTCTGTGAAGCAGGTAAGAAGTTTCTTGGGAATGGCAGGTTACTATCGTCGGTTCATTGAGGGATTCTCTAAGATAGCAAAGCCTCTTACTTCACTTTTGGAGAAGGATGCAGACTTCAAGTGGACCGAAGCTTGTCAGGCCAGTTTTGAGAAGCTAAAGCAGCTTGTTGACTACGGCCCCTGTTCTTGTGATGCCGGATATCAGCAAAGGTTTTGACGTCTATTGTGATGCATCTAAGCTGGGATTGGGGTGTGTGCTTATGCAGGAAGGACATGTGGTGGCATATGCATCGAGGCAGTTGAGGAAGCATGAGCAGAATTACCCTACCCACGACTTGGAGTTGGCAGCTGTGGTACACGCTCTGAAGATTTGGAGGCACTACCTAGTGGGAAATAAGTGTAATATCTATACAGACCACAAGAGCTTGAAGTACATTTTCACCCAGAGGGATCTCAATCTCAGGCAGCGCCGTTGGTTGGAGCTGATTAATGACTATGATCTGGAGATACATTACCACCCGGGCAAGGCAAATGTCGTTGCGGATGCTCTGAGTAGGAAGGACCAGTTGAACATGGTGCTGGCGCACGAGCTGCCCGAAGAGTTGTTTAAAGAGTTTGAGAAATTGAACCTTGGGATGGTAGCTCACACTGAAGGAGTCACGCTAGAATTAGCGTCTACCTTGGAGCAGGAAATCCGAGATGGTCAGTTAGAGGATGCTAAGGTGAAGGAAATCAAGGAGCTGATGAGTGAAGGGAAGGCACCTGACTACCGACTCGATGAACAAGGAACACTTTGGCTTGGTAAGAGGATTTGTGTGCCTGACATCGATCATCTTAGAAAGACTATTCTCAGAGAAGCTCATGATTCTGCCTATTCTATTCACCCTGGAAGCACTAAGATGTATCAAGATCTAAAGCAGATGTACTGGTGGTATGGTATGAAAAGGGATGTGGCTGAATATGTGGCTGTGTGTGACACGTGTCAGAGGGTCAAGGCAGAGCATCAGAGGCCAGCAGGGCTACTCCAACCATTGAAAGTGCCAGAATGGAAGTGGGAAGAAATCAGCATGGATTTTATAGTGGGGTTACCTCGCTCTCGGAACGGTCATGATTCTATATGGGTCATCGTGGATCGGCTTACTAAGGTAGCTCATTTCATACCTGTGAGAATCGAGTACACCAGCGCTAGGTTGGCAGAGTTATACATGTCCAGGATCGTGTGTCTGCATGGTGTGCCTAAGAAAATAGTTTCTGATCGGGGTACTCAGTTTACGTCACGGTTCTGGCAGAAGCTGCATGAATCCATGGATACAAAGTTGAATTTCAGTTCAGCATACCATCCTCAGACAGATGGCCAGACAGAGCGAGTTAATCAGATATTGGAGGATATGCTGAGGGCTTGTGCCTTAAAGCATGGAAGCAGCTGGGAGAAAAGCTTACCTTATGCGGAGTTCTCTTATAATAACAGCTATCAGGCGAGTCTCAAGATGGCACCGTTCGAAGCTTTGTATGGGAGAAGGTGCAGAACGCCTCTCTTCTGGAATGAGGCTGGAGAAAGTCAAGTGTTTGGGCCAGAGGTTCTGCAAGAGGCTGAGAAGCAAGTGCAGTTGATAAGGGAAAATCTGAGATCAGCGCAATCAAGGCAGAAAAGTTATGCTGATACACGCCGTAGAGCTTTGACCTTTGAGGAAGGTGATTTTGTATATTTGAAGGTGTCACCCGTCAGAGGCATGCGCCGGTTTAAAGTAAAAGGGAAGTTGTCACCCCGCTTTATTGGCCCATACAAGATACTAGAGAGGATGGGAGAAGTTGCTTATCGGTTAGAATTGCCAGCCAGACTCTCAGATGTGCATGATGTGTTCCATATCTCTCAGCTGAAACGGTGTCTCAGGGTACCAGAGGAGCAGTTGTCCTTGGAAGAGTTGAATGTGTCTGATGATCTGACTTATGATGAGCGACCTATCAGAATTTTGGAGACACTACAGAGAGTTACGCGGAACAAGTCAGTTACCATGTGCAAGGTGCAGTGGAGTCACCATTCAGAGGATGAGGCAACTTGGGAAAGAGAGGATGAGTTAAAGGCAGAATTTCCAGATCTCTTCGCAAATCTATCCGAATCTCGAGGACGAGATTCTTCTTAAGGGGGGGAGGTTTGTAACACCCTAAATTTCAACTCTTGCAATTAATAAAATTTTCTAGAATTTATTCGAGCTCAGTTAAGGTTTTTAAGGATTTTCTAGAATTTATTCGAATTAAATGTGTGTTGGAAAACATTTTCTCAAATTAAATTAAAGTAGGTTGCATTGTTGCATTCATGCTGCTGCATATTTATTTTATTGTGTTTGGGTTCAAGTTTGTTTGAATTCAAATTTTAGTTTGAATGTTGTTTTGTTTAAATTCAGCAAGTTGCTTTTGCCCCCTGATCTTTTCGGCCCGCTCGGCTTCGCCCCTCGCGCTTTTCGCTTCGCAGCCCAGCCGGCCCGGTTCGCATCGCGGCCCAGCAGCCGCGGCCCAGCTCTCCGCGCGCGTCCGCCGGCTCGCCGACGTCGAAGGCGCCCTCGCAGTTTTCCGTTTTCCCTCCTCGCTCGCGCCCGCGGCCGCCTTGTCGTTTTTCCGCTTTCCTCTCGCGCTGGCGCCCGCGCCTCCGTCCGCCTTCGCCGAGCCGCTGACCGGCGGGGCCCACCTGTCATCCCCGCCGCGCCTCCGTGCCCGAGCCGGACTCGAGCTCGAGTCCGACTCCGGCGCCGTCGCCTTGGCCCGCACGCCAAGGCAGGCCACCGGGCCTATTTAACCCGCGCCGCCTCGCCTCGCGCGCCCCTTCACCCAAAACCCTAGCCGCCTCGAGCCGCCGCGCCGCTCCAAACCCTAGCGCCGCCGCCGCCGCTCGGACCGCCTCCTCCGGTCGTCCCCAGCCGTCGCCGTCGCCGCCTTCAAGTTCGCGGTGAGCTCCGCCGCGTACCCGTGCTTTCCGCGCGCGCTCCCTTGCCCCGTAGCCGCCGGCGTGCACGCGCCGCCGCCGCCGGCAATGGCGCGGCCGTGCGCCGTCGCCTTTCCCCGTCGCCGGAGCGCCGGGGCGGCCGTGCGCCGTCTGATCCGGCCTTGACGGCCCGGATTAGATCGGGGCGTAACCCCCTGCCGCGGTCCACCATGGACCAGTGGACCGGGTCCACGACCGCGGTCCACGGCGCCGCCGCGCCGACGTCAGCGCCGGCGTTAGCGCTGACGTCATCATGGCGTCAGCCGCCGTCAAGTCGCCGTCGCCGCCTGCCGTTTTGCAGAAAAGCCCCTGGCTTTCTTCGTATTTACATCTTTACTTTACGCAGTTCTAAAATCTTTACGGTTTAGTCCTTTTAATTACGTTTAGGCCCCTGGAAGTTCCTGATCTTTGCCAGCAAGTCCCTAATCTTGTTTTTATCATAACTTTTGCATCTTAACTCCGTTTTACGCGTTCAAGATATCGTTGGAATCGTCGTTTCGTGTACAATCTTTATGTGTGGACCATGTGTTGGTTTCTTATGATTGTTGTACTGTTTTCTTATTATTTCCTTTGCTTGTGCATGTGTGTACCGGTAGACGATCCGCGCTTTGAGGACTTCCCGGGAGAGGAGTTCGAGGAGTTCGAGGAGTTCGGGCAGCAGCAAGGGTTCGCTGAAGGCAAGTCGCCTTGGTCATGCTTTGTCCTATTTAAATTAAGAACTTACTTTTATGTTCAACCAACCATAGTTGCATGTTATATTTAATTTTGATGGGTTTACCTATTAAGGACATGCCTAGCCACCCTATCCTGATTATCATGCCTTTACCTTGGGTTAATAATTTGTTGTAGATCTTGCTAGTGCTCTACTGCTTAATTGAACCCTATGTTAATCTTGATTTTATTACGTTATGCCTCGGTAACAAGATCATCTATTTAATTGGAAACATGGAGAACCACCCGGGACATACCGTACAACCGCAGTGCTAATGGGCTCTGGCCTTAGCCAATTAATTAGATATTTTAGTCTTGGTAGCTTTACTCGCAAGAGGCAAGAGGGGGAGACTGTAGTTGGTGTATAACCCGGCCCCTATTTGGGAGGAAGCCTTTGCTAAGGTGTGCCCATTGGAGAGGTTTATACATCACGCTGATCATGAATCCTTAGCGAGCTATCATTACTAACGTATCTTTGTAAAGGCTTCGTAGTGGATCCCTGGCCATTCACCAAAGGAAGTGTCTAATGGGGCCTTGCAAACCTCGGGCAAAAAGGGTGACACTTCTGCTGGGTAAAGCTGTACAAACCTTGCAAGGTTAATAAAAAAACTATCATGATAGCCGTGCTCACGGTTACGAGCGGCCTGGACACTCACATATTTAATTTATCGGAACTTTATTCAAATCATTTACTTTATGTTGAGGCTCTCATCTTTATGTTATTTTATTCATTAATTGTGGGTGGTATAAACTTATACTTAAGCTTGCTTAATTAAAATTTGATCAATTAAAATGCTAAATGCTTAAACCTTCAGCCTATCCTTGTTTAAGCCTTGCATTCATCTCGTTATCTTTAGCTTGTTGAGTACGGCATGTGCTCACGCTTGTTCATTTATTTTTGCAACGACCGATCCGGATTTGTTCAGACGTGGAGAGCTTTGAGGAGTTCACCGGCGATTTCCAGGAGTTCTAGGCTGCGTCTCTGCCAGGCAACCTCAAGGTCTTAGAGGAGTTTCGTTTGCAGCGTTAAATAAAGACTCTATTTATTCTATGGAGACAAACCTTGGCTTGTAATAATGCTATTTACTACTCTCTATTTATTCTTGCACGCTGTGATATTTATTTTTGTCGATTATATGTGAGTTGCCTTGATTAAAGACTTGCATATGAGATGATTCGTTTTCTTCTGAAAACGGGCGTGACACTTAGACTGGTTAGAGTCGCAAAGACCCGTAACCGGCTCTGATACCAATTGAAGGACCGATTAGGCGACCAGAGAGGGGGGGAGTGAATGGGAGCCGATAAAAATTTCTCTCACGAATCCGGCTACTCCCAACTCAACTCCAAAGCCTACCAACCGATCTTGCCAAAATCACGTAGCTACTGTGAGGCTACTGACCCTAGGAACAAGATCAACGCAGCGGAACACGAATCGAACAAATCCAACACGAATCGAACAAAAACCACACGAATCACCAACTCTCAGCCAGGGGCGGTTGCACCTCTCTCCAGGGGCGGTTGCACCGCCCTTGCCTGCCAGGGGCGGTCACACCGGTATCCGAGGGCGGTCGCACCGGTCTCGCCAGACAGCACGGGAAAAAGGTCAACTCGAGAACGGATCTCCCAAACGGCTTGGAGTTTTGAGACGAAACTTTGGGTAGATGATATACACCTCAAGGAGAGGCTATGCCCCAAAAATCTCGACCTCTAACTCCCTAGAACTCCAGGAATTTCAAATCTAGCGAAGAACATACCCTCCACGAGTTCATCCCGAAAACTTCAAATCTAAACCGATTCCCGGCGTTTGGGGGCAAAGGATCACCAAGAAAAGAGGCACAAGGCACTCATACGTGATTCCCCAAAGAAATCCGAGAGAAAACGGGCTAGAAAGTGAAGAACGAAAATCCCCCAAAAATGGCTCCGAAAATACCTTCGAAAATGGGAAAAAGAAAATGAGCTCGGGAAATCAAATCATGGCACAAAGATGTAGAGATTAAGCTCAATCAACCAACCATGAATTCAACTATACAAACTATGAATGATTCAAAATAGTTCTAGGTGGAGAGGATGAAGAGAAGGGGAAAACTAAACAAGTCAAATGAAAAATAACTAAAGAGATCACAGCCACCACCCCTAGGGGGTCTATTATATAGTCCAAATGGTGGTGCTCGAAAGACTAAACTACCCCTAAGCGATACATACCCCTCAGGGGCGAATATGACATTTTCCGCGAAGATTTTTCCGGCTGGGACACCTTCCACCGCAAGCTAGCTTCCCTCCGACGCAAGCCTTGCGATCACGCCGCGTGTCCTCCGGATCGAAGCTCCTCGACGCTCATGGGCGACCTGCCCAGGTGGGACCGGTCACACCGCCCCTGGGGGGCGGTTGGACCGCCCCTGGCTGGCAGGCCGGGCCGTCGCTACGTCGAGTCCTCGGTCCTTGGTTTTGAGGCCCAAACCAAGGGAAACCGTCCACCGATGATTTTGTGGCCAAATCACCAAACCCCGCGCGCAAGCTTCGGTCGTTAGCCGCCACCTTGCACCGGCTTCTCGTCCGCGTACGAGCTTCGGTTGTGAGCCGCTACCTCGCACCGGAACCACGTCCCCTTGCTCGTTCTTGCCAGCATGTGAACCGCACTTGATTCATCCGGCCACCGGGTCCCTCGAACCAAGCCTACTTGTCTCTCCGCTCCTCGGAGGCCGCCATGGCTAAGACCTTTCGCGCCTGTTCTTCACCTGCACCAATGCAATCAAGCCGCATTCTACACCTGCAATACTTGAGCCAAGGGAAACATCAATCCACACCACGTTGTCAATCACTCATCACACCAGGAAGCGACCATCCACCGGTCCTCGGACACACCGGGTCCTCATGTATCGATTACAGGAAGCTTAACAAAGCTACCCGTAAAGATCACTTTCCTCTCCCCTTCATCGACGAGATGCTTGAGCGGTTGGCAAACCACTCATTTTTCTGCTTCCTTGATGGATACTCTGGTTATCATCAAATTCCTATTCATCCCGATGACCAGAGCAAGACTACCTTCACCTGCCCCTACGGAACGTTCGCCTACCGGCGGATGTCTTTTGGCCTATGCAATGCACCAGCTTCATTTCAGCGGTGTATGATGGCGATATTCTCTGACCTGATCGAACAGATCATGGAAGTATTCATGGATGACTTTACCGTCTATGGTAAAACCTTCGATAACTGTCTTGAGCACTTGGAAAGAGTCCTCAAGAGGTGCGAAGAGCATCACCTTATCCTAAATTGGGAAAAGTGCCACTTCATGGTCAGAGAAGGAATTGTGCTGGGACACAAGGAGGAATAGAAGTTGACAAGGCAAAAATAGAAGTTATCGAGCAACTACCACCCCCGACGAATGTCAAGGGTGTGCGAAGTTTTCTGGGTCATGCTGGCTTTTACCGAAGGTTCATCAAAGATTTCTCCCGGGTAGCCAGACCTCTTACAAGCCTCCTGGCTAAAGAAGCACCCTTCAACTTCGACGATGATTGCCTTCTCGCCTTCTACACCCTCAAGAAGGCACTTATCTCAGCTCCCATCATACAACCGCCCGATTGGAACCTTCCATTCGAGATCATGTGCGATGCTAGCGACTATGCAGTCGGGGCAGTGCTCGGTCAATGCAAGGATAAACAGCATTACGCTATATCTTATGCAAGCAAGACATTGACCGGAGCTCAGTTGAATTACGCGACAACGGAGAAGGAACTCCTGGCAGTGGTGTTTGCCATGGACAAGTTCAGATCTTACTTGGTTGGTGCCAAGGTGATAGTATACACAGACCATGCTGCACTAAAGTACCTCTTGACCAAGAAAGATGCCAAGCCACGACTCATCCGTTGGATTCTGCTCCTTCAAGAGTTTGATTTAGAAATACGAGACAAGAAGGGGACAGATAATTGTGTGGCAGATCATCTCTCAAGAATGCAGGTTCAAGGGTCGGATCTTCCGATCAATGACTATCTCAGAGATGATACTCTCCTCAAGGTCACCACATCCAGTCCATGGTACGCAAACTTGGTAAATTTCATGGTGACTGGATATGTGCCACCAGGAGAAGACAAAAAGAAGTTAATCTACCTCAGCAGATTTCACCTTTGGGATGACCCCTATCTGTTCAAGGTTTGTGCTGACGGGTTACTCCGACGATGCATCCCTCATGAGGAAACACATAAGATCCTTGATCGTTGCCATTCATCACCGTACGGAGGACACTACGGAATTTTCCGAACCCATGCAAAGGTCTGGCAGAGTGGATTCTTCTGGCCAACCATGTATGGAGACGCTAAGGAATTCGTACAGAGATGTGCCAGGTGTCAGAGACACGGGAATATCAACGCCCGTGATGCTATGCCACTGCAAAATAACCTCCAGTCGGAGATTTTCGACGTGTGGGGAATAGACTTTATGGGTCCTTTCCCTGCATCCGAGCAGTGTGAATATATCCTGGTGGCAGTCGACTATGTTTCCAAGTGGGTGGAGGCAATTCCGTGCACGGCAGCCGACTCGAAAAATTCAAGGAAGATGTTCGAAGAGATCATCTTTCCCCGTTTTGGAGTACCCCGAGTCGTGATCAGTGATGGAGGATCACACTTCATCGACAAGACGTTCTGGAAGTGCCTAAGCGACTTAAGAGTGGACCACCGAGTGGCTACACCTTATCACCCCCAGACCAGCGAGCAAGCAGAAACATCAAACAAACAAATCAAAAACATTCCGCAAAAGACGGTCAATGCAATGGGGACAGGGTGGAAGCGAAAGTTACCGGAAGCACTTTGGGCATATAGAACAGCGTTCAAAACACCGATAGGGATGACTCCCTACCAGCTGGTATATGGCAAGACATGCCACTTACCGGTTGAGCTAGAATTCAAGTCCCATTGGGCGATCAAGAGGTGGAACATGGATCTCCAGACGGCCGGACTCAAAAGAAGAATGCAATTGGCCGAACTGGATGAATGGAGGGAAAAGGCCTACCACAACGCCAAGCTATATAAAGAAAGAACAAAGAGATGGCATGACAAGCGCATCAAGATCAAGCATTTCAAAGCGGGAGATCAGGTATTACTCTTTAACTCCCGTATTCGCTTGTTTGGTCATGGTAAGCTTAGAAGTAAGTGGGAAGGTCCTTTTAGAGTCTTAGATGCCGCCGATCATGGCGCGATAACCCTCCAGGATAATGACGGAAATACTTTCAAGGCCAATGGCCAAAGATTGAAAATATTTCTCGAATCCGAAATGCCGGAGCTCAGAGAGATGGACGTCTACGAGCTAACCGAGATACCTAGTCCAGGTCCGGGCGGGACCTAAAAATTGCCCTTATCTAGGATAGATTTCCCTTTTCTATTTTTCTTTTCCTTTTCTTAAACTTTTTCTAGCCAAACCATAAAGACTTTCTGGTATAAGAGCAAAGGAAGCATGCACGAAAAATTTCATGGGCTCTCGGGACAAGGCCAGGCCGGCCGGCCTCACCCAGGCCGACCGGCCCAGCCAGGCCGGCCGGCCCCACCCAGGCCGACCGGCCCAGCAACGGCTCGACTCGGGACGCTCCTCGTTTGAATGAGTCTCGCTGCTATCCTTTCCGAGAATTCGTGGGGTTTCGAAGGGAGGAGCATCGTTTTAAAATGAAAGGCCCCCGCTCTTCTTCTCCCTCAGAACTCTCGAGCCTCCTTCTCCAGAAACGTCCCTTCCTTTGAGAGATCTCAGCCATGGCCTCGCAATCAAACCACCAAGACTCCAACTCGGCCTCTCACGGCAGCCGTTCCCCGTCCGAGTCCTTGAAAGGGACACCGGGCTCCTCCCACTCCAGCAGCGTCCGAATCATTGAGAGGGCGGCGTTCGTCGACGTCGTCGCCGCGCAGCCGGAGGCCCGGCGGCCACTCTCCCAGGCCGATCGGCCTGGGGCAGGCCGGCCGGCCTCCCCTCGCCGCCTCTCTGGCTCGCCTTTGGGCAGAGCCTCCCTCCGTGATCCTCAGGAGGAGGGTCAGGGGAGTTCGCAGCCCAAGAGGCCCCGAAGGCCAACTACGGGACTTTTGTCCCCGAAGAAGGCCATCGGGAAGCGCCCCGTCTCCTCGCCGCTCAAGAAGGAGATCGTGCCGCTCTTCATCTCCACCTCGCCGGGGTACTCACCTGCAGTACACCCCGGGAAGTCCTAGCCCTCCATGCCGGGAAGGGCCAGGCATCAGGAAGGGGCTTTTCTTAGCCCCTAAGAAGCCCGACGAGGGGAGGAAGCGTTTCATGATGCCCCCTCCGATCCAAGGAGCTCCCGGACAGATGGAGTGGTCCGATGAAGAGGAGGAGGAGGACGTAGAGGAGCTGTGGAGGAAGCTCACCGCGCTGCAACTAAAGGTTAACAACATGGATGAGCGCGTGGCGGAGGCGGTGATCGGGCAAATGGAGGCCGATGACAAGATAGAGATCCTTCGCAAGGCGATGGCCTCCAAGGTCAAGCGCCTCGCGAAGGCAACCGGCAATGAACACCTCTACCGCCCGAAGGAGGAGTAGCTAGGATTAGAATTAGTTTAGACTTCTGGGTGCTAGTTTAGATTTCCCTTTTTATTTCTTTCATTCAATTTTCCCTTGTATGCAGCACCCCCACATTTGTTTCCCCTTAGTTTGAATAAAATAAATTGATTTATTTGAAAGAAGAGGCTCATATATAAAAAGAAAAGAATAAAAAAAATGAATGGTTGGTGCACACTTGTGTGCCAACCAAACCCTCGGACTGATTTTTCAGTGAAGCACGCAGAAAAACCGATGTACAGGAGCTGTACTGGTCGCTGGCCAAGGCACGACCAGACCTGGCACAATGCCAGGCCGGCCGGCCTAGGCCAGGCCGGCCGGCCCCCTGCTGAAGTCGTTCGAGGAGATCCCGTGCCCACTGCGTAATCTCGCGAATCACATGAACGGGGAACCTGAATCGGAACGTTTGGCTGCAAGGCCAGGCCGGCCGGCCTCTACTGGGCCGATCGGCCTGGGCCTGTGGCCAACGTCGTCGACTCGACTCCAGGACATGGTTTGTAACCCCTACATTTGATCCCTTCGTGATTTTGATCCAAATAAAATTCCTGGCTAAATAATGTTAAAACTTGATCAAAATTCATGAAAGTGAACCCCTATGCATGACACCTTGGATATACTTGTGATATTTCATGAGAACGTATTTCATTGCCTTGGAACTTTCATTAGGATTGCTTGATTCTCGTTAATTGATTCTTATGATATAATGATTTGAGAAGTTGAGCCATCCGATTCAAGGTTTTGGAGATTGTTTTTGAAAATAAAACTTAAGGCAACCCTTGTTATCATCAACTTGAAATGTCCTATCCAGAGTCATATACCAAGTTCAAGTTGAAACCTCTACATAGCTACCTTCTAAATTTTGAGCTTGCTCGAATTACTTGCCTTCACGTTCGTGCTATCTTGTTCATCATGGCCATACACGTACACGAGCATCAATAAAGTCCAAATTGTCGAAAGCTCCTCATCCCCCTGAAAAAAAGAGAGATGATGAAGAAAGGAATGATACACTCCTTATCTTCAGAAAAAAAAGAGAAAGAGAAAGGGGAAAGATGAAAGATGCTTGAACAAGGACTCAACCATCAAAGTACACATGCACTTGGCCAAGATGTATGAGTAGTGGGAATGATTAGACAAGTTCTTCGATCTAGCAAAATAAATAAAGAAGAGTGAGCAACATCTACAAAGCTCCACCATATAACATAGAGAGGCTTGATTCTAAGTCCAGGCGAGGATCTAAACACTATGAGTGATTGAGAGATGTTGAGAAATAACAAGGGAATGCCTCGTTTTCTTTATAAAATTATCAAAAACTCCAAATGCCAAGAGGAAGAAGTGCTCGACCAATCAATGAGTTGTTCTAAGACTCAATTGATGAAGATGAGGGTGTTAGCCACCAGAATCCAAGGTATGAAAGAAAACTCAGAAATATGACTTGTGTATACCTTGAGCTCATGACCCTGACCTTGCGAAAGTTCCGGTGATTTAATTCATTCTTTGCTAAGGGACTAGCAAAGTTCAGGTAGGGGGGCGTGTTGGTGGTCGTTACGATACGGTTTCACCACCAACATTCCGTCACATTTCAGGCTCATCTTGCTCATAACAAAGTAAAATTGATTATTTCTAATGAGTTCCACAAGTTTTGTATAATTTGTGAGTGCAGGAGCAAGCAAGCAAAAGTTGAGCCATGTTTGACACAAAGCCAGGCCGGCCGGCCTATGCCAGGCCGGCCGGCCCCCTTCTGTGGCCAATTGCCACGTCCTTGGTCCAGAAGATCACAAACACAACTCAGATGATCATGAGACGTGCGATCAACGTCGGTTTGATCCAAAGAACCCAAAAGACCTAAGCTACATTTGCATGGATTGAAGGGCCCACCAACATTGGATTCTCGGACAGCTTCAATCCAACGCAACCGTTACCGACCTCAGGGTGCAATCCAGAGCGTCCCTGAAGAAGGCGGTGCCACGGGGCAGCAAGGCCAGGCCGATCGGCCTGGCCTAGGCCGGCCGGCCTCCCCCAGAGGCCGCCACCTGTCCCCCTTCGCGTGGCAGTTAAGCAGAGTGTTAGCTTACACTTGACGCCTGCAACCGCCCCTAGAAGCTATAAAAGGGACCCTCCTTCACCTTGAAAGGGCATCCATCAAATCATCCAAAGGAGAGAAGAGTAGCTTAGTGAGTTTGAGTTCTCATCTTTAGAATAGAGTAGGGAGAGAGTGGGTGAGTTGCTCGGGTGACAGCCGAGCTTTGTAGAGAGAGTCCAGGATTTCTCTCTCGGTCTCGTCTCAACATTTCCGCCCCCGAGGAATATATTCAAGAGTTATCTTCAGTAAGTCCTCGGTCCCTTGTCTTTAGTACTTCGCTAGTTTACAACTTACTTTCAGCAAGTTATCATATTTATCTTTGATCTGCGGGTACCTGAGTCTGCGCGAGTGACAGCGACTCTTGTTTGGGGTTTCCTCTATAGCCCTTCGCGTTGGGTGGAGGTCAGTGACTGAAAGCTTAGGCGTGGTGCCTGTGCTGGCTAGTCATCTCAGGTTGTGTTGCACCCCACGGAACTGCAGTGGTAGGCGGCAGGTGGTGACAGCCCTGTCCGTCCTTTGTACTCCACCACGTTCGGGTGTACTCATAACAGTAGTGCTGAGCCCGGAAGAACCCCTCTCTCACCCCGTTCTGAGTTCTTCCCGTTCTAGCCGTCGAAGCAGATCAGGTTAGGTATCGATAGTTTGTCTGGGATAACGAGTAGCTAGCTAAAGTCAAGCTCTCTACCCATTTATCCTTTTTCTCCTTGGTGGATCCGGTTAGAAAAGTTCTAGGCTAGTCGCGTCTACCGTTCCTTGGATTCGATATCCAGGTTCTTACTCCCCTGGTGAAAGGCTACATCGGGCTCCGTGCGCTTGCGTGTCCCTGTTCCCCACCTCCTTCTCTCTTCTCACCTCCCTCTTCTTCCTCCAACAGAACTCCTCAAGGTGTCCATCCCTTCCACAATACTCACAATGGAAGCGGACTGGTTTTGGCTTTGGGGTTTCTCTCGGCAGTGGCCTCTCTCTCGGCTGGTAAACCCCACTCCTCACAAAGGTCACTCTCCTCTGAAAGTTGTCTATCTTTGGTGAGAACTTGGGAGGATCTGGAGTGGTGTCAAGCTTGTTTAGCAAGTGGTTGGGTTTGGGTGTGAAGGTGTTCTTGAGAATGGCTTTCGGTGGGTTTGTGGGAATGTTTGTGGTGGAGTTTTCAGGTTCTCTCTCTTTCTCACCACTACTCTCACCAACTTTCTCAGAACCCAGACCACGACCATCAGCTCTCTTAAAACCAGCAATCAACATCTTAAGCTGAGGCTCGCGACCCGACAACCAACCCAAACACTGTCGCAACTCATCATTCTCATCTTGCAAGCGATTAACACACTGTTCTAGCTCAACATTCTTCAAAGCGACAACATCACAAGCAGAACAAGAATTTGCAATAGGAGATTTCATTTGAGCTTCAAGTGAACTAATCATGGTACGAGATTCAAGCAACTGAGCATGCAAGGCAGGACAAGAAGTACAAGCACCTAGCAAAGATGATCTAGACTTCAACTCAGCAAGCTTAACCCTAGCACCTTCTAGTTCATCTAAGCATCTCATGTGTTTTTCCTTAAGCACAACCAGATCAGCAAGATGCACATCACAGAATGAACATTCAATTTCATCAGACATAAGAGGAGCATCTTTCAACACAGTAATCTCTGACTCAAGCTTAGCTGCTCTCTCCCTAGACTCGCAAAGCAAAGACTCAAACTCCAACGCCTTCTTTCCAGTCTCAGAAAGCAAGGTCTGAAGCTCAGCTACTCTCTCCTTCGACTCTCCTAGCAAAGACCTAAACTCTCTCTTCTCCTTCTTAGTCTTCCTAAGCACATCATCCCGGTTATCGACCAACTCCTCTAGTCTAGCAATTTCCTTACGCAAAGAGGTGGGATCGGTTAATACCTCATCCTCGGAGTCAGAGTCGGAGTCGTCCTTGCTCTTCACGGAGTCGTGCGCCATGGTGCAGTAGTCGATGACGGCGAAGGAGATGCCGTTGAAGTTGCGGTTCACGTTCTTCTTCTCCTTGCGGTGGCCGTGGTCTTCATCTTGGCTGCTTGAGCTTGACGACGTGTTGGTGGAGCTTGTGTCGATGTCGCTCGCATCTGCCACCATCGCCCGAGATCGGTTCTTCTTGTGTCCACCGTGCCTGTTCTTCGACCTTCCCTCTTCCTTGTTCTTGTGCTTGGAGCGGCACTCGTCCTCGGGACGATGCTTGTGGTCATCTCGCTAGCGGTGCTTGCGGTTGTAGTCGTTCTTGATCTCCTCGGGGCACTCGGCGATGAAGTGGCCCATCTTCCCGCATCTGTAGCACGTTCTCCCGGCACGCCTCGAACCCTTCCGGATCTGGTACATCCGCTCGAACCTCCTCATGAGCAACGCGAGATCCTCCTCGCTCAGCACCTCATATTCCTTATCTGGAAGAGACACAACAGAAGACAAATCAAAGTGTCTGAGAGTGTTAGCATGTCCATAACCAGAGCTACCGACTAGAGCGAGACTATGGGGATCAGTCGGACTCTTAGCCTTGGCAAGCAACTGTCTGTCAACCTCAGAAGACTTCAACTTCGGGAAAAGCTCATCAACAGACAAAGTTTCATAGTTAGCCGACTCCATGATCGCCTCAACCTTGGCACCCCACACGGATCTATCAAGTGCTTGCAAGAGCTTGATAGCTCTGTCATGATCCGAGTATGGGAGTACGGTAATGTTGGCTTTCATGTTGTTGACTATGGAAGTGAAGCGCTGAAACAAAGCAACAACAGACTCTCCAGGAAAATGAGCGAATTTTCATACTCTCTCCGATACATCGAGAAAAGCCTAACCTTCACATGGCTATCACCACCGTGGGCTACCTTGAGCTTCTGCCAGATCTGGCTAGCTAGGTCCTCGCCCAAAACTCGCTCAAACTCCTCGACAGACAAAGCACGGAACAAGTAGTCAACAGCTCTAGCGTATGCCTCAAACTTATCCTTTGCATCCTGGGCATCTAAGTTGGTGGGATTGACATGGTTTTCATCTTTGGTCACATCCCACAACAACTTTCCTTTGCCTCGCAAGAAAGTGCCCATCCGCGCAACCCAATTCGGGTAGTTCTTCCCATCGAAGTGCGGAGGCCCGGAACCCCGATCTTGGTACGCCATCTTTGGATCTTAGACTGGTTAGAGTCGCAAAGACCCGTAACCGGCTCTGATACCAATTGAACAACCGAAACGGCGACCAGAGAGGGGGGAGTGAAGGTGAGCCGATAAAAATTCTTTCCAACCAATCCGGCTATTCTCCCAAATCAACTCCGATGCCTCCGAAAGCGATCTTGCCAAGATCACGTAGCCACTGTCAAGCTACTGACCCTAGGAACAAGAAACACGCAGCGGAACTCGAATCGATCGAGACGAACACAAAACGAACCGAAACAAGACTCGATTCAACACACCCAAGGGGGCGGTTAAACCGGGTCAGGGGGGCGGTTAAACCGCCCTGGCCTAGGAACCTCGGGAAAAAGTCAAATCGAAAGTGGATCTCCCAAACCGCTTGAGCTCTTGAGGCGAGATTTTGGTCAGATGATTTAGACCTCCAGTGGAGTGTTTTCCCAAAAGATCTCGGCCTCTAACTCGCTAGAACTCCTGAAATCTCAAATCTAAGGAAGAACACCATGACCTCGATTTCATCCCGAAAACTTCAAATCCAAAGCGATTCCCGGTGTTTGGGGGCAAGAGATCACCAGCAAAAGAGGCACAAGGCACTCATACGTGAATCCCCCAAAGAAATCCGAGAGAAAACGCCCTAGGAAGTGAAGAACGAAAATCCCCCAAAAATAGCTCCGAAAATACCTCCGAAAATAGAAAAAGAAAAGGGAGCTCGTGGATTCAAATCATGGCACAAAGATGAGCAGCACAAACTCAATCACCAAACCATGAATTCACCTATACAAACTAGGAATGATTCGAAATAGTTCTAGGTGGAGGGGATGAAGGGGAAACTAGTTCCAAGGAGAAAACCAAAGAGAACTAAAGAGATAACTAGAGAGATGACAACCACCATGCCCTGGGGGGCCTATTAGTAGTCCAAGTGGTGATGCTCTAAAGACTAAACTACCCCTAAGGGATACATACCCCTCAGGGGCAAATTTGACATTTGGTTTCAGATATTTTCCGGCTGGGACACCTTCCACCGCAAGCTAGCTTCCCTCCGACGCAAGCCTTGCAGTCACGCCGCGTGTCCTCCGAATCGAAGCTCCTCGACGCCGTTTTTGGGCCGGCCCAGGGGGAGGCGGTTAAACCACCCCTGGGGGGTGGTTAAACCGCCCCTGGCAGCCACACTTGGCCCAGCAGCCCATCTTCGCCACGTCGAGTCCTCGGTCCTTGGTTTTGAGGCCCAAACCAAGGGAAACCGTCCACCAATGATTTTGTGGCCAAATCACCAAACCCCGCGTGCAAACTTCGGTTGTTAGCCGCTTCCTTGCGCCGGCTTCTCGTCCGCGTACGATCTTCGGTTGTGAGCCGCTACCTCGCACCGGAACCACGTCCCCTTGCTCGTTCTTGCCAGCATGTGAACCGCACTTGATCCATCTGGCCACCGGGTCCCTCGAACCAAGCCTACTTGTCTCTTCGCTCCTCGGAGGCCACCATGGCTAAGACCTTTCGCGCCTGTTCTTCACCTGCACCAATGCAATCAAGCCTCATTCTACACCTGCAATACTTGAGCCAAGGGAAACGTCAATCCACACCACGTTGTCAATCACTCATCACACCAGGAAGCGACCATCCATCGGTCCTTGGACACACCGGGTCCTCATCACCAGATCTTGATGAAAGAGTCCGATCAGGACAAAACAGCCTTCATCACGCCCTTTGGCATATATTGCTGCAAGTCAATGACTTTCGGGCTGAAAAAATGCAGGCGCTACATACCAAAAAGCCATCCAAAGCTGCCTCAGTGATCAAATAGGTCGCAACGCCGAGGCTTATGTCGACGATGTCGTGGTCAAGACCTATGATGCTGACAACCTAGTCAGCGACCTTCAAGAAACATTCAACAATCTTCGCCGTTTCTGGTGGAAACTCAACCCGACCAAGTGTGTCTTTGGGGTACCCTCAGGCAAGCTCCTAGGTTTCTTGGTCAGCCAACGAGGAATAGAGGCAAATCCGGTCAAAATCAACGCCATACAAAAGCTCCTGCCACCGACCAGCAAAAAGGACATCATGAAACTCACTGGCATGATGACAGCGCTAGGCAGATTCATCAGCAAACTCGGCGAACGAGGCATGCCCTACTTTAAGCTATTGAAAAAAGTGGACCGATTCAAGTGGCCACAGGAAGCTGAGCAAGCCTTAGCCGACCTAAAAGAATTTCTGGTCATGCCACCAGTTCTGGTCGGGCCGTCCCCCTAGGAACCTTTGCTCCTTTACATAGCTGCTACAACCAACGTGGTCAACACGGTACTCGTCGCCGAGAGGGAAGAGCCGGGACACGCCTATAAGGTGCAACGTCCAATATACTACGTCAGTGAAGTACTGGCCCACTTAAAAACGTGATACCCCCACCCGCAGAAGTTGCTATATGCAATATTCTTGACCTCATGAAAGCTCAAACACTACTTTCAAGCCCACACAATTACGGTTGTGTCCAACTTTCCACTCGATGCTATCCTTCACAACCGCGACGTTGACAATCGCACAGTAAAATGGGTGGTGGAGCTCGGCGCGTTCGATCTCCAGTTCGCCCCACGAACCTCCATCAAGTCACAAGTCTTAGCCGACTTCGTCGCCGAGTGGACCGAGATCCAAGCGCCTGCACCCGAGGAACCGCCAGAACATTGGACGATGTAGTTCGACGGAGCACTCAACCTTGAAGGCGCCGGAGCAAGCATCCTGTTCATCACCCCAGACGGCCAGCAGCTGAAATACATACTCCAGATCCATTACAAGGCATCCAACAACGGCGCCGAGTATGAGGCCTTGATCCATGGTCTCACAATCGCGATCAGCCTCGGCATCAAACGACTCCTCTACTGCGGTGACTCCAAGCTGGTCGTTGAGCAAGTCAACAAGAACTGGGACACCACGAAGGACACAATGAGCGCATACTACGCCGAGGTATGCAAACTCGAAGCCAATTTCTACGGGCTAGAAGTCCACCACGTCGTCTTAGACGACAACGTGGCAGCCGATGTCCTATCTAATTTAGGTTCCAAGAGAGGCAACGTCCCAGCCAGAATCTTCGTACAAGATCTTCGCGCCCCATCCATCAAGATGCTAGAAGACAGATCCGCACCGCCAGAGGTACCGGACGAGCCGCAGCTGGTCGGCAATGACAGCCTAATCATTGAGACCGACTGACGGGCCCCTTTCATCGCATGGATCGTCGAGAACAAGCTCAGTCCTCACAGGCTGAAGAGGCTAACCATTTCATCCAAGAGGCAGAAACGGACGGTTTTATAAAACTCGACGAGGAAGAAAAGCCACAACACCCCCCTCCTAAGTTGAAGCCGCTGCCTCCTGGACTTAGATACGCTTTCCTCCACAATGACCGACGCTCGCCAATCGTCATCAGTGACAAACTGACAGAGAATGAGACTCGGCAGCTTATCACAGTCCTAGAGAAACACTAGTCTTTCTTCGGGTATTCTCTACAGGACTTGAAGGGGATCAACCCCAGCTTATGCACCCATCGCATACCTATGGAGCCAGACCATACACCGTCTAGAGAACATCAAAGACGGCTGAATGATGCGATGAGGGAGGTAGTCAAGAAAGAAGTGTTGAAGCTTCTGCACGCGGGTATAATCTACCCCGTGCAAGACAGTGAATGGGTCAGCCCAGTTCAAGTTGTGCCGAAGAAGGGTGGAATGACAGCTATCCAGAACGAGAAGAACGAACTTATCCCTCAGAGGACCGTTACTGGATGGAGGATGTGCATCGACTACAGGAAGCTTAACAAAGCTACCCGTAAGGATCACTTTCCTCTCCCCTTCATCGACGAGATGCTTGAGCGGTTAGCAAACCACTCATTTTTCTGCTTCCTTGACGGATACTCTGGTTATCATCAAATTCCTATTCATCCCAATGACCAGAGCAAGACTACCTTCACCTGCCCCTACGGAACTTTCGCTTACCGGCGGATGTCTTTCGGCCTATGCAATGCACCTGCTTCATTTCAGCGGTGTATGATGGCGATATTCTCTGACTTGATTGAACAGATCATGGAAGTATTCATGGATGACTTTACCGTCTATGGTAATACCTTCGACAACTGTCTCGAGCACTTGGAAAGAGTCCTCAAGAGGTGCGAAGAGCATCACCCTATCCTAAATTGGGAAAAGTGCCACTTCATGGTCAGAGAAGGAATTATGCTGGGACACAAGGAGGAATAGAAGTTGACAAGGCAAAAATAGAAGTTATCGAGCAACTACCACCCCCGACGAATGTCAAGGGTGTGCGAAGTTTTCTGGGTCATGCTGGCTTTTACCGAAGGTTCATCAAAGATTTCTCCCGGGTAGCCAGACCTCTTACAAGCCTCCTGGCTAAAGAAGCACCCTTCAACTTCGACGATGATTGCCTTCTCGCCTTCTACACCCTCAAGAAGGCACTTATCTCAGCTCCCATCATACAACCGCCCGATTGGAACCTTCCATTCGAGATCATGTGCGATGCTAGCGACTATGCAGTCGGGGCAGTGCTCGGTCAATGCAAGGATAAACAGCATTACGCTATATCTTATGCAAGCAAGACATTGACCGGAGCTCAGTTGAATTACGCGACAACGGAGAAGGAACTCCTGGCAGTGGTGTTTGCCATGGACAAGTTCAGATCTTACTTGGTTGGTGCCAAGGTGATAGTATACACAGACCATGCTGCACTAAAGTACCTCTTGACCAAGAAAGATGCCAAGCCACGACTCATCCGTTGGATTCTGCTCCTTCAAGAGTTTGATTTAGAAATACGAGACAAGAAGGGGACAGACAATTGTGTGGCAGATCATCTCTCAAGAATGCAGGTTCAAGGGTCGGATCTTCCGATCAATGACTATCTCAGAGATGATACTCTCCTCAAGGTCACCACATCCAGTCCATGGTACGCAAACTTGGTAAATTTCATGGTGACTGGTTATGTGCCACCAGGAGAAGACAAAAAGAAGTTAATCTACCTCAGCAGATTTCACCTTTGGGATGACCCCTATCTGTTCAAGGTTTGTGCTGACGGGTTACTCCGACGATGCATCCCTCATGAGGAAACACATAAGATCCTTGATCGTTGCCATTCATCACCGTACGGAGGACACTACGGAATTTTCCGAACCCATGCAAAGGTCTGGCAGAGTGGATTCTTCTGGCCAACCATGTATGGAGACGCTAAGGAATTCGTACAGAGATGTGCCAGGTGTCAGAGACACGGGAATATCAACGCCCGTGATGCTATGCCACTGCAAAATAACCTCCAGTCGGAGATTTTCGACGTGTGGGGAATAGACTTTATGGGTCCTTTCCCTGCATCCGAGCAGTGTGAATATATCCTGGTGGCAGTCGACTATGTTTCCAAGTGGGTGGAGGCAATTCCGTGCACGGCAGCCGACTCGAAAAATTCAAGGAAGATGTTCGAAGAGATCATCTTTCCCCGTTTTGGAGTACCTCGAGTCGTGATCAGTGATGGAGGATCACACTTCATCGACAAGACGTTCTGGAAGTGCCTAAGCGACTTAAGAGTGGACCACCGAGTGGCTACACCTTATCACCCCCAGACCAGCGAGCAAGCAGAAACATCAAACAAACAAATCAAAAACATTCCGCAAAAGACGGTCAATGCAATGGGGACAGGGTGGAAGCGAAAGTTACCGGAAGCACTTTGGGCATATAGAACAGCGTTCAAAACACCGATAGGGATGACTCCCTACCAGTTGGTATATGGCAAGACATGCCACTTACCGGTTGAGCTAGAATTCAAGTCCCATTGGGCGATCAAGAGGTGGAACATGGATCTCCAGACGGCCGGACTCAAAAGAAGAATGCAATTGGCCGAACTGGATGAATGGAGGGAAAAGGCCTACCACAACGCCAAGCTATATAAAGAAAGAACAAAGAGATGGCATGACAAGCGCATCAAGATCAAGCATTTCAAAGCGGGAGATCAGGTATTACTCTTTAACTCCCGTATTCGCTTGTTTGGTCATGGTAAGCTTAGAAGTAAGTGGGAAGGTCCTTTTAGAGTCTTAGATGCCGCCGATCATGGCGCGATAACCCTCCAGGATAATGACGGAAATACTTTCAAGGCCAATGGCCAAAGATTGAAAATATTTCTCGAATCCGAAATGCCGGAGCTCAGAGAGATGGACGTCTACGAGCTAACCGAGATACCTAGTCCAGGTCCGGGCGGGACCTAAAAATTGCCCTAATCTAGGATAGATTTCCCTTTTTTATTTTTCTTTTCCTTTTCTTAAACTTTTTCTAGCCAAACCATAAAGACTTTCTGGTATAAGAGCAAAGGAAGCATGCACGAAAAATTTCATGGGCTCTCGGGACAAGGCCAGGCCGGCCGGCCTCACCCAGGCCGACCGGCCCAGCCAGGCCGGCCGGCCCCACCCAGGCCGACCGGCCCAGCAACGGCTCGACTCGGGACGCTCCTCGTTTGAATGAGTCTTGCTGCTATCCTTTCCGAGAATTCGTGGGGTTTCGAAGGGAGGAGCATCGTTTTAAAATGAAAGGCCCCCGCTCTTCTTCTCCCTCAGAACTCTCGAGCCTCCTTCTCCAGAAACGTCCCTTCCTTTGAGAGATCTCAGCCATGGCCTCGCAATCAAACCACCAAGACTCCAACTCGGCCTCTCACGGCAGTCGTTCCCCGTCCGAGTCCTTGAAAGGGACACCGGGCTCCTCCCACTCCAGCAGCGTCTGAATCATTGAGAGGGCGGCGTTCGTCGACGTCGTCGCCGCGCAGCCGGAGGCCCGGCGGCCACTCTCCCAGGCCGATCGGCCTGGGGCAGGCCGGCCGGCCTCCCCTCGCCGCCTCTCTGGCTCGCCTTTGGGCAGAGCCTCCCTCCGTGATCCTCAGGAGGAGGGTCAGGGGAGTTCGCAGCCCAAGAGGCCCCGAAGGCCAACTACGGGACTTTTGTCCCCGAAGAAGGCCATCGGGAAGCGCCCCCTCTCCTCGCCGCTCAAGAAGGAGATCGTGCCGCTCTTCATCTCCACCTCGCCGGGATACTCACTGCAGTACACCCCGGGAAGTCCTAGCCCTCGATGCCGGGAAGGGCCAGGCATCAGGAAGGGGCTTTTCTTAGCCCCTAAGAAGCCCGACGAGGGGAGGAAGCGTTTCATGATGCCCCCTCCGATCCAAGGAGCTCCCGGACAGATGGAGTGGTCCGATGAAGAGGAGGAGGAGGACGTAGAGGAGCTGTGGAGGAAGCTCACCGCGCTGCAACTAAAGGTTAACAACATGGATGAGCGCGTGGCGGAGGCGGTGATCGGGCAAATGGAGGCCGATGACAAGATAGAGATCCTTCGCAAGGCGATGGCCTCCAAGGTCAAGCGCCTCGCGAAGGCAACCGGCAATGAACACCTCTACCGCCCGAAGGAGGAGTAGCTAGGATTAGAATTAGTTTAGACTTTTGGGTGCTAGTTTAGATTTCCCTTTTTATTTCTTTCATTCAATTTTCCCTTGTATGCAGCACCCCCACATTTGTTTCCCCTTAGTTTGAATAAAATAAATTGATTTATTTGAAAGAAGAGGCTCATATATAAAAAGAAAAGAATAAAAAAAATGAATGGTTGGTGCACACTTGTGTGCCAACCAAACCCTCGGACTGATTTTTCAGTGAAGCACGCAGAAAAACCGATGTACAGGAGCTGTACTGGTCGCTGGCCAAGGCACGACCAGACCTGGCACAATGCCAGGCCGGCCGGCCTAGGCCAGGCCGGCCGGCCCCCTGCTGAAGTCGTTCGAGGAGATCCCGTGCCCACTGCGTAATCTCGCGGATCACATGAACGGGGAACCTGAATCGGAACGTTTGGCTGCAAGGCCAGGCCGGCCGGCCTCTACTGGGCCGATCGGCCTGGGCCTGTGGCCAACGTCGTCGACTCGACTCCAGGACACGGTTTGTAACCCCTACATTTGATCCCTTCGTGATTTTGATCCAAATAAAATTCCTGGCTAAATAATGTTAAAACTTGATCAAAATTCATGAAAGTGAACCCCTATGCATGACACCTTGGATATACTTGTGATATTTCATGAGAACGTATTTCATTGCCTTGGAACTTTCATTAGGATTGCTTGATTCTCGTTAATTGATTCTTATGGTATAATGATTTGAGAAGTTGAGCCATCCGATTCAAGGTTTTGGAGATTGTTTTTGAAAATAAAACTTAAGGCAACCCTTGTTATCATCAACTTGAAATGTCCTATCCAGAGTCATATACCAAGTTCAAGTTGAAACCTCTACATAGCTACCTTCTAAATTTTGAGCTTGCTCGAATTACTTGCCTTCACGTTCGTGCTATCTTGTTCACCATGGCCATACACGTACACGAGCATCAATAAAGTCCAAATTGTCGAAAGCTCCTCATCCCCCTGAAAAAAGAGAGATGATGAAGAAAGGAATGATACACTCCTTATCTTCAGAAAAAAAAAGAGAAAGAGAAAGGGGAAAGATGAAAGATGCTTGAACAAGGACTCAACCATCAAAGTACACATGCACTTGGCCAAGATGTATGAGTAGTGGGAATGATTAGACAAGTTCTTCGATCTAGCAAAATAAATAAAGAAGAGTGAGCAACATCTACAAAGCTCCACCATATAACATAGAGAGGCTTGATTCTAAGTCCAGGCGAGGATCTAAACACTATGAGTGATTGAGAGATGTTGAGAAATAACAAGGGAATGCCTCGTTTTCTTTATAAAATTATCAAAAACTCCAAATGCTAAGAGGAAGAAGTGCTCGACCAATCAATGAGTTGTTCTAAGACACAATTGATGAAGATGAGGGTGTTAGCCACCAGAATCCAAGGTATGAAAGAAAACTCAGAAATATGACTTGTGTATACCTTGAGCTCAGATGATCATGAGACGTGCGATCAACGTCGGTTTGATCCAAAGAACCCAAAAGACCTAAGCTACATTTGCATGGATTGAAGGGCCCACCAACATTGGATTCTCGGACAGCTTCAATCCAACGCAACCGTTACCGACCTCAGGGTGCAATCCAGAGCATCCCTGAAGAAGGCGGTGCCACGGGGCAGCAAGGCCAGGCCGATCGGCCTGGCCTAGGCCGGCCGGCCTCCCCCAGAGGCCGCCACCTGTCCCTCTTCGCGTGGCAGTTAAGCAGAGTGTTAGCTTACACTTGACGCCTGCAACAGCCCCTAGAAGCTATAAAAGGGACCCTCCTTCACCTTGAAAGGGCATCCATCAAATCATCCAAAGGAGAGAAGAGTATGTCACACCCTGAAATTGTTGGATTTCAGGATGTGATTAAAAATAAAAATTTAACAACGATTTCTCATAATTTTAAAACTTTTCCAACAATTATTTACTTTACAGGGAATTTAGCATAGGAAAAACAATTGATGGTTCTTTTGAAAATTAAATAAGTCGTTATGTGTGTCGCATTCATGCTGATGCATTTTGGTGTTTCATGAGTGCACAGCTTTTAAAATGCGTTTATGCGACGTCTAGGTTCTTCCAGGAATTTTCTGGACTTTTCCGGAATTTAATTCCCCTTTTCCTAGAGCTCTTTCTATTTATTAGAAGGCTCTAAAGTCCTTTTCACGAGCTCCTGATATTTTATTTGGACTCCTCGTGTCCCAATCTACCTCTAGGATTTTTCCTGTAATTTTTGGGATTTTCTGAGTATTTGTTTGTGCTTTAAAAACAGTATCTAGATTTTCTGGATTTGTTTTTGCATAGAAAAATATTTCTAAAAAAAAAGAGAAACCCTAATTCTTAACGGATCGGGCCGGATCCTGCTGGACCCGACCCGACCCGCTCCGGCCCGTCACGGCCCAGCAGCCGCGCAGCAGGCCGCCGTCGCCGCCGGCCGGCCTTCCTGGGCGTGCGTGCCCGGCCGCCCTAGGGCACCGCGCCCTATAAAGGGCGAGCCCCTGCCGCCGCGCGTCCCTGCTGCCGCGCCGCCGTCGCCCCTCCCTTTGCAGCGCCGCCGCCGCCTCGTGAAGCGCCGCCGCCGCACCTGCCGGCCGAGCCGCCGCCGCCGTCGTCCTCCGCCACGCCGGGAGACCGCCGGGACGAGCCGAGGCTGCCACAAGAACCGCGTCGCCGAGCCGCACCTCCGCCGCCGCTCGCTGACCCCGCCATGGCACCGGAATGCCGCCGCCATGTGAGGAACCCGAGCCGGCTGCCGACCGCCGCCTCTCCTCCGATTTCCGGCCGCCTCCATCGTCCTACGCCGCCGGTGAGCACATCTCCGGGACCCCCTCGACCCGCTCTCCATTTCCCCCAACTCAATCGAACCCCGCGCCGCCTGTAACACCGGCGAGGCCGACGCCCAGACTGCCGCCCGCCGGCCATGGCTGTGTCCAGAGGAAGGAGATGACCATTTTGCAATTTTGGCCCCCGGAGAAATGTGTAACTTCTGCAGATTCTTTTGTGTCTGGGAAGATTCACAGAAAAACCCCTAGAACCTTTAGTTCTTCTCAACCCAGCCCAATCTCTGCAGTTTTGCAGATCTAACCCCGAAGTTTTCAATATTCTCGGTGACTATTCACTGAGTCTTGTTAAACTTCTCTGCTAGCCCCTGTTGGCTATAGTTAATCGCGACTAGGTCCTTACAATCTTGTTTAACCCATAGATTCCACGTTGTAGCTCCGTTTCGATCCGTTCAAGTTGCGTTAGGTTCGTAATAACATAAAGCATACGTTAGAGGAGCTGTTTACCATGAAACTTGCTTTTATAATTTAATTTGGAATTAATTCGATTAATACCAAATTGAATGCCTTTTCCTACTAAAAGCAAATTAGGTTAACATATCAGTCTTTCATAATTAATGTTAATTTGACTAAAGCTATTTAATGGTGTTTCCTAAATAAAATTCAATTAGAGCCACACCTCGTGTTTCTAAATTAAATGTTAATTTGATTAACATATTTTATATGGTTTTCTAAATAAAAGCAAGTTAGGTTATATCTCGGTTTTCATAATAAAGTTAATATGATTAATATCAACATAAATGTGTTCGCTACTATAACTGGCTTAGTTGAACTCGATATATAAACTCCTACGCTTAGATGATCACATGTGCTTTTTTCTAAATTAAATGTTTAATTTGCATAACTTATACATAAACATCTCTAAATAAAATATGACTAGGCTTTACACAGTCTTTCTAAAAATGAGTATGAATTGGACTAATTATAACATAGGGTACTTCTCTGAAATATCCTTTACATTATGTTTTCTTAATTAAAATAAACAAAGCACCTAGTTCTTGTCTTGCATGATCAAATCCTTTCGACAGTTGTTTCTTCTCACCCGTAGTCCGCCTTAAGCGTTTCTTCGCGGTCGCGTGTCCTTCGATCGAGCCCTGTCGTTTAGAACGTTCTTTCAAAGCTTTTCTTTTGATTGATGTATTGTTCTTAGTTGTCTCTGTTTGTTGCTTGTATGTTTGCTCTAGAGTGATTGCTTCAGATGATTGCTACGAGTAGGAGAAGGAACTTCGTTCGAGGATGTCGAACAACAAGAGCTGAAGATCCGGAGCAATTATTAATTGGATTTAAGGCAAGTGTAACATGGAAATTCCTTGCAACCTATTCACCTTTAATCATTCATTCATATTTGCATGTGTCTAACTTGATATGCCTTAAGGTTGTACCTAGCTACTTTTATCCTGTCCTTGTTACACCCTGGGTTTATGCATTTATGGGTAGTCTTTGCTAAGCGCAGCTACTGTCACCTTTATTTAAGTGTTAATATTGATTTAAAGGTTCACTTCAACATGATGGTAAAACTTGCTTTTTAGCAACATGGTTCAGAGAGCTAGAGCTTTGCTCGTGAATGCTCTAGTGTCTCTCCGTAAGGTCCGGTTCGGAAAGCGGCAACCCAGGAACCAGTCGCCGCCGCCGGAACTATTATGGCTCTGGTCTTGGTCAAGTAGCTCGTACGTCTCTAGCTTGCCAGTAGTTACCGAAAGGCGTACGTGGGGAGCTTGCGGTGCAAGCATGGACTTGATCCATCGAGGACGGACTCACCTGCGCTCTGAGATCCGTAGGCTATGTCTCGTTAGGCACAGTCCCGTGCTGGGAGTCTCAGCAATTGAGAACCCCACACGTTGCGCCGAAAGGGCGATGCCCGCGCTCTGGATGCCATTGATCCCCCTATGGTGCGTTTATCCATAGGCGTAAGTCAATCTCGATGCCTTGGGGTCATGCGCTGCATGTTGGACCAAAACGGCTACTGTGCTTGTTAGGGTGTCTAGTGAAAAACCTTGTAGCGTCCCTATGCACTCACACCTCGGAAGTGTGGTACGTGCGTGGTTGGGTTGAAAGCTCTTTGAGCTTTTACGCTAACGGTTGGGTAAAGGGCGAAACCTCTGCAGAGTGTAAATCTATCATGATAGCCGTGCTCACGGTCACGAGCGGTCTGGATCCTTTCTGATTAGTGGCTCTCTTAATGAAGATGATGTTTGTTCCTGTAATTATACTTACACTCTATTAATGGGTTTACAACTGGGAGTTGCTCACTTTGTAGTAAGTTGGATAATGTTAAAATGAATCAACTAAAAGTGCTAAATGCAGTTCAACCATGTCAAGCCTTTCATACCTCTGTGTTATACTTGCTAAGTATGATGGAATACTTACACTTGTATTCAATCAACAAAATCCCAGACGGGTAATCAGAAGGAGCAGCTTGTGAGGCAATGGCTGAAGATTTATCAGAAGACCCTTTGTACATCTGAGCTGTGGTCAACCAGTCGGTGTCCCTGTGGACTTGAGGCTCGACTAGAAGAACTTGGATAAATAGACTTCCGCTGTGTAATTTCTGTAAACTCTGATGTAAATTGTTTTATTCGAGCATTGTGTTCTCTGTAATACCATATTTGTAAGCTATATGTGTTGTGTGGACTTCCTGGGCACACATATGGCCGCATTCGGTTTTTGTATAAAATCGGGTGTGACAGATTGGTATCAGAGCCGTGCTGACTGCAGGATCACAGCCTAGATAGAAATGGTCGTTTCCTAAAGTCCTCCTTATCATAAAAACTTTCTCTATATTATCCTTGTTCTCTCTGTTAACTCTTTTGCTCCTTGTCTACTTATCTACACCTTGATGGAATTATTTCGTACCTTGGCCCTACACCCTGTTTTGGTTCTGCTAAATCCAATGCTTGCTCCTACTCCACTTGACGTCTTGAATTTTTTTGAATATCCATCCTCTTGACAAATCATTGTATCTTCTCATGTATCACCCCCTTGATTTATCGGTGATGTTGCACACTTCCAACCCTTGTTTATGTTCCATTGATTTCTTAACCTTGATAATTCATTGTCTCCTTGGAAATTCTATTTCCTTTATTTGTATCCTTGTTTATTCAGATTCTCCTTCAATATTACTTTTACCATTTGTTCCCCATGTCTATTTATCTGTCCCTTGACTTTGCTTCGAGAGTTTTCATTCGCTCTCGCTTGCCTCTCATCGGTTCCCTTTGGAGTCCCTCCTTGAGTCTTTTGGATTCCAAGGTGTCCCTTCTGATTAAAAAAAAAATCTTTTTCGATGATCCACACAATCTATCTTATGCTGGTTCAAGCTTGACGTTAGAGCCCTGCCTAGGAATTAGGAGCACCCCTTGCAGCCTTACTAACAACACATAGCATCGACTAACAATTGTTGACTGTTGGAGTTCTGTGTTTGCATGATGATGCTTGGTTTTATGACCTTGTGTGATTTGTTTCTTTGTATTGATTGTTGGTGTATTGTTGGTCTTCTACCTACAATAACATCAGTTGCCTAGCTGGGGTTCTTCTTCTGTTCCTCCCACCCCCTTGTCATCCTTCTTTCTTTCTCTCTAATCATAGGGAGCATCTTGGATGAGAAGATGAAGGCAACACCAACATAGAAGGTGAAGGTAACACCAACATTAAAGTCAAGCATCTGCAGCCAGGCACACATGAAGCAAGTCGAACAAAAGAAGGTACTACAAAATTCTCTATCCCACCCTAATTCTTGCTTTCCTCCCATCTACTTCCCTCCAAGGATGACCCAGCAACAGAAAGACGAAGAGGAAAGAAAGACATACAACACCAACATCAACGACAAGCATCTGCAATTATCAACACCCGAGACCAAGTCCAAGAAAAGAAGGCCTTATAGAATTCTCGTTCCCACCCTATTTCTTGCTTTTCTCCCCTCTACCTCTCTTCGAAGGACGACTCTGGAAATAAGAAAGATGAAGATCGAAGATTCTACACAGTTTGACACTAGAGGCTGGAGCTGAGAAACGCCATCGGGAGCAATGCCAAAAGTGCCCGTGGAAACGATGCGCCAACTATCTCATACCATCTTAAGACGACATAGCTTATGGAAGTATAGAGTCAAGCGTTGCACACGGTGGCTCAAACTATGAAGAAAATCAGACAAGTTATGATGGAACAAGTCCCACTCCTCAACAACTACAACGAAGAAAATCGTAAGGTCTTGATTACAACATCCCCGTCCCCGCCACCATTCAACTCCGAGGAACTCTTAGCCATACAAGCTGAGGCCCGAAAAGGAAGGATGCAATGTGAATTATTGTCCCCTCTCACTATGGAGATGGCAAAGGTAAAGTTCACCCGGGACCAGGAAAAAGACAGGTTGTTGAAGCATGGAATAGTCAAAAGAATAAGAGAAGTTGTAGAGTGTCAGAGCTAGAGGCGCAACTACAACATGAGGATGTTAAGCATTCATGGGCATGTCAATGTTGAGAATACCATGGCCTTCCTTGTCCCCAGAGTGAAGCCAGACTAATGAAAGCCGAGGCGTTACAATGATACCGTTCGGTTATCGACAAAGAGCAGAAGGTGTTCGCAAAAAAAAAAAAGGGGGATCAGTCGGAGAAGGAGTTAGCCAAGATTAGGGTAGAACTCAGACTATGATCCTCATGGATTGAAGTACCTCTGTCGAAGAATTTCAATCCTGGAAGGCCAGGAGACCCAGGAAGCAAAGTAGTGAAATGAGTTAAGGGAAGAAGCTCACCCTTACCAAGCTCAATTTGAACCTTGGAAAGAACTTGTTAAGGGGGGTAGATCCGACGTAGATAAGGAGTTAAAGCGAGAAGAAGACAACAACATTGATGACGGATGAAGAAAGGATCAACATTAGACAAGCCAGTAAAGACTAAGAGAGTAATGGGACAATCAAACCAGCTCTACTCAAATCACTTTACAGAAGGAAGTTGATTAGCATCCTTGGAACCACGCGAGTAAGTCCATGAAGGAAGAAGGAAAGCTAGGGAATGAAGTAACATGAAGTGTGATTGAGAAACTTCAACAAACTTATACCAAGGTTCTCTATAGGGATCATCACATGGTGGTACATTCGAGAATAACTCCATGGATTACCTAACGATGAATTTGCAACAAGGGATTCAATAATCACCAACACACGTCCTATGGAAGTACGAAGGCAAGACAAGAATATGTGAAGCAATGCAACCCATAAACCTTTCCTTTTCTTGCTAGCCTTTCTCCTGAATCTCGGGACGAGATTCCTGTTAAGGGGGGTAGTTCTGTCACACCCTGAAATTGTTGGATTTCAGGATGTGATTAAAAATAAAAATTTAACAACGATTTCTCATAATTTTAAAACTTTTCCAACAATTATTTACTTTACAGGGAATTTAGCATAGGAAAAACAATTGATGGTTCTTTTGAAAATTAAATAAGTCGTTATGTGTGTTGCATTCATGCTGATGCATTTTGGTGTTTCATGAGTGCACAGCTTTTAAAATGCGTTTATGCGACGTCTAGGTTCTTCCAGGAATTTTCTGGACTTTTCCGGAGTTTAATTCCCCTTTTCCTAGAGCTCTTTCTATTTATTAGAAGGCTCTAAAGTCCTTTTCACGAGCTCCTGATATTTTATTTGGACTCCTCGTGTCCCAATCTACCTCTAGGATTTTTCCTGTAATTTTTGGGATTTTCTGAGTATTTGTTTGTGCTTTAAAAACAGTATCTAGATTTTTTGGATTTGTTTTTGCACAGAAAAATATTTCTAAAAAAAAAGAGAAACCCTAATTCTTAACGGATCGGGCCGGATCCTGCTGGACCCGACCCGACCCGCTCCGGCCCGTCACGGCCCAGCAGCCGCGCAGCAGGCCGCCGTCGCCGCCGGCCGGCCTTCCTGGGCGTGCGTGCCCGGCCGCCCTAGGGCACCGCGCCCTATAAAGGGCGAGCCCCTGCCGCCGCGCGTCCCTGCTGCCGCGCCGCCGTCGCCCCTCCCTTTGCAGCGCCGCCGCCGCCTCGTGAAGCGCCGCCGCCGCACCTGCCGGCCGAGCCGCCGCCGCCGTCGTCCTCCGCCACGCCGGGAGACCGCCGGGACGAGCCGAGGCTGCCACAAGAACCGCGTCGCCGAGCCGCACCTCCGCCGCCGCTCGCTGACCCCGCCATGGCACCGGAATGCCGCCGCCATGTGAGGAACCCGAGCCGGCTGCCGACCGCCGCCTCTCCTCCGATTTCCGGCCGCCTCCATCGTCCTACGCCGCCGGTGAGCACATCTCCGGGACCCCCTCGACCCGCTCTCCATTTCCCCCAACTCAATCGAACCCCGCGCCGCCTGTAACACCGGCGAGGCCGACGCCCAGACTGCCGCCCGCCGGCCATGGCTGTGTCCAGAGGAAGGAGATGACCATTTTGCAATTTTGGCCCCCGGAGAAATGTGTAACTTCTGCAGATTCTTTTGTGTCTGGGAAGATTCACAGAAAAACCCCTAGAACCTTTAGTTCTTCTCAACCCAGCCCAATCTCTGCAGTTTTGCAGATCTAACCCCGAAGTTTTCAATATTCTCGGTGACTATTCACTGAGTCTTGTTAAACTTCTCTGCTAGCCCCTGTTGGCTATAGTTAATCGCGACTAGGTCCTTACAATCTTGTTTAACCCATAGATTCCACGTTGTAGCTCCGTTTCGATCCGTTCAAGTTGCGTTAGGTTCGTAATAACATAAAGCATACGTTAGAGGAGCTGTTTACCATGAAACTTGCTTTTATAATTTAATTTGGAATTAATTCGATTAATACCAAATTGAATGCCTTTTCCTACTAAAAGCAAATTAGGTTAACATATCGGTCTTTCATAATTAATGTTAATTTGACTAAAGCTATTTAATGGTGTTTCCTAAATAAAATTCAATTAGAGCCACACCTCGTGTTTCTAAATTAAATGTTAATTTGATTAACATATTTATATGGTTTTCTAAATAAAAGCAAGTTAGGTTATATCTCGGTTTTCATAATAAAGTTAATATGATTAATATCAACATAAATGTGTTCGCTACTATAACTGGCTTAGTTGAACTCGATATATAAACTCCTACGCTTAGATGATCACATGTCCTTTTTTCTAAATTAAATGTTTAATTTGCATAACTTATACATAAACATCTCTAAATAAAATATGACTAGGCTTTACACAGTCTTTCTAAAAATGAGTATGAATTGGACTAATTATAACATAGGGTACTTCTCTGAAATATCCTTTACATTATGTTTTCTTAATTAAAATAAACAAAGCACCTAGTTCTTGTCTTGCATGATCAAATCCTTTCGACAGTTGTTTCTTCTCACCCGTAGTCCGCCTTAAGCGTTTCTTCGCGGTCGCGTGTCCTTCGATCGAGCCCTGTCGTTTAGAACGTTCTTTCAAAGCTTTTCTTTTGATTGATGTATTGTTCTTAGTTGTCTCTGTTTGTTGCTTGTATGTTTGCTCTAGAGTGATTGCTTCAGATGATTGCTACGAGTAGGAGAAGGAACTTCGTTCGAGGATGTCGAACAACAAGAGCTGAAGATCCGGAGCAATTATTAATTGGATTTAAGGCAAGTGTAACATGGAAATTCCTTGCAACCTATTCACCTTTAATCATTCATTCATATTTGCATGTGTCTAACTTGATATGCCTTAAGGTTGTACCTAGCTACTTTTATCCTGTCCTTGTTACACCCTGGGTTTATGCATTTATGGGTAGTCTTTGCTAAGCGCAGCTACTGTCACCTTTATTTAAGTGTTAATATTGATTTAAAGGTTCACTTCAACATGATGGTAAAACTTGCTTTTTAGCAACATGGTTCAGAGAGCTAGAGCTTTGCTCGTGAATGCTCTAGTGTCTCTCCGTAAGGTCCGGTTCGGAAAGCGGCAACCCAGGAACCAGTCGCCGCCGCCGGAACTATTATGGCTCTGGTCTTGGTCAAGTAGCTCGTACGTCTCTAGCTTGCCAGTAGTTACCGAAAGGCGTACGTGGGGAGCTTGCGGTGCAAGCATGGACTTGATCCATCGAGGACGGACTCACCTGCGCTCTGAGATCCGTAGGCTATGTCTCGTTAGGCACAGTCCCGTGCTGGGAGTCTCAGCAATTGAGAACTCCACACGTTGCGCCGAAAGGGCGATGCCCGCGCTCTGGATGCCATTGATCCCCCTATGGTGCGTTTATCCATAGGCGTAAGTCAATCTCGATGCCTTGGGGTCATGCGCTGCAAGTTGGACCAAAACGGCTACTGTGCTTGTTAGGGTGTCTAGTGAAAAACCTTGTAGCGTCCCTATGCACTCACACCTCGGAAGTGTGGTACGTGCGTGGTTGGGTTGAAAGCTCTTTGAGCTTTTACGCTAACGGTTGGGTAAAGGGCGAAACCTCTGCAGAGTGTAAATCTATCATGATAGCCGTGCTCACGGTCACGAGCGGTCTGGATCCTTTCTGATTAGTGGCTCTCTTAATGAAGATGATGTTTGTTCCTGTAATTATACTTACACTCTATTAATGGGTTTACAACTGGGAGTTGCTCACTTTGTAGTAAGTTGGATAATGTTAAAATGAATCAACTAAAAGTGCTAAATGCAGTTCAACCATGTCAAGCCTTTAAGCCTTTCATACCTCTGTGTTATACTTGCTAAGTATGATGGAATACTTACACTTGTATTCAATCAACAAAATCCCAGACGGGTAATCAGAAGGAGCAGCTTGTGAGGCAGTGGCTGAAGATTTATCAGAAGACCCTTTGTACATCTGAGCTGTGGTCAACCAGTCGGTGTCCCTGTGGACTTGAGGCTCGACTAGAAGAACTTGGATAAATAGACTTCCGCTGTGTAATTTCTGTAAACTCTGATGTAAATTGTTTTATTCGAGCATTGTGTTCTCTGTAATACCATATTTGTAAGCTATATGTGTTGTGTGGACTTCCTGGGCACACATATGGCCGCATTCGGTTTTTGTATAAAATCGGGTGTGACAGATTGGTATCAGAGCCGTGCTGACTGCAGGATCACAGCCTAGATAGAAATGGTCGTTTCCTAAAGTCCTCCTTATCATAAAAACTTTCTCTATATTATCCTTGTTCTCTCTGTTAACTCTTTTGCTCCTTGTCTACTTATCTACACCTTGATGGAATTATTTCGTACCTTGGCCCTACACCCTGTTTTGGTTCTGCTAAATCCAATGCTTGCTCCTACTCCACTTGACGTCTTGAATTTTTTTGAATATCCATCCTCTTGACAAATCATTGTATCTTCTCATGTATCACCCCCTTGATTTATCGGTGATGTTGCACACTTCCAACCCTTGTTTATGTTCCGTTGATTTCTTAACCTTGATAATTCATTGTCTCCTTGGAAATTCTATTTCCTTTATTTGTATCCTTGTTATTCAGATTCTCCTTCAATATTACTTTTACCATTTGTTCCCCATGTCTATTTATCTGTCCCTTGACTTTGCTTCGAGAGTTTTCATTCGCTCTCGCTTGCCTCTCATCGGTTCCCTTTGGAGTCCCTCCTTGAGTCTTTTGGATTCCAAGGTGTCCCTTCTGATTAAAAAAAAATCTTTTTCGATGATCCACACAATCTATCTTATGCTGGTTCAAGCTTGACGTTAGAGCCCTGCCTAGGAATTAGGAGCACCCCTTGCAGCCTTACTAACAACACATAGCATCGACTAACAATTGTTGACTGTTGGAGTTCTGTGTTTGCATGATGATGCTTGGTTTTATGACCTTGTGTGATTTGTTTCTTTGTATTGATTGTTGGTGTATTGTTGGTCTTCTACCTACAATAACATCAGTTGCCTAGCTGGGGTTCTTCTTCTGTTCCTCCCACCCCCTTGTCATCCTTCTTTCTTTCTCTCTAATCATAGGGAGCATCTTGGATGAGAAGATGAAGGCAACACCAACATAGAAGGTGAAGGTAACACCAATATTAAAGTCAAGCATCTGCAGCCAGGCACACATGAAGCAAGTCGAACAAAATAAGGTACTACAAAATTCTCTATCCCACCCTAATTCTTGCTTTCCTCCCATCTACTTCCTCCAAGGATGACCCAGCAACAGAAAGACGAAGAGGAAAGAAAGACATACAACACCAACATCAACGACAAGCATCTGCAATTATCAACACCCGAGACCAAGTCCAAGAAAAGAAGGCCTTATAGAATTCTCGTTCCCACCCTATTTCTTGCTTTTCTCCCCTCTACCTCTCTTCGAAGGACGACTCTGGAAATAAGAAAGATGAAGATCGAAGATTCTACACAGTTTGACACTAGAGGCTGGAGCTGAGAAACGCCATCGGGAGCAATGCCAAAAGTGCCCGTGGAAACGATGCGCCAACTATCTCATACCATCTTAAGACGACATAGCTTATGGAAGTATAGAGTCAAGCGTTGCACACGGTGGCTCAAACTATGAAGAAAATCAGACAAGTTATGATGGAACAAGTCCCACTCCTCAACAACTACAACGAAGAAAATCGTAAGGTCTTGATTACAACATCCCCGTCCCCGCCACCATTCAACTCCGAGGAACTCTTAGCCATACAAGCTGAGGCCCGAAAAGGAAGGATGCAATGTGAATTATTGTCCCCTCTCACTATGGAGATGGCAAAGGTAAGTTCACCCGGGACCAGGAAAAAGACAGGTTGTTGAAGCATGGAATAGTCAAAAGAATAAGAGAAGTTGTAGAGTGTCAGAGCTAGAGGCGCAACTACAACATGAGGATGTTAAGCATTCATGGGCATGTCAATGTTGAGAATACCATGGCCTTCCTTGTCCCCAGAGTGAAGCCAGACTAATGAAAGCCGAGGCGTTACAATGATACCGTTCGGTTATCGACAAAGAGCAGAAGGTGTTCGCAAAAAAAAAAAGGGGGATCAGTCGGAGAAGGAGTTAGCCAAGATTAGGGTAGAACTCAGACTATGATCCTCGTGGATTGAAGTACCTCTGTCGAAGAATTTCAATCCTGGAAGGCCAGGAGACCCAGGAAGCAAAGTAGTGAAATGAGTTAAGGGAAGAAGCTCACCCTTACCAAGCTCAATTTGAACCTTGGAAAGAACTTGTTAAGGGGGGTAGATCCGACGTAGATAAGGAGTTAAAGCGAGAAGAAGACAACAACATTGATGACGGATGAAGAAAGGATCAACATCAGACAAGCCAGTAAAGACTAAGAGAGTAATGGGACAATCAAACCAGCTCTACTCAAATCACTTTACAGAAGGAAGTTGATTAGCATCCTTGGAACCACGCGAGTAAGTCCATGAAGGAAGAAGGAAAGCTAGGGAATGAAGTAACATGAAGTGTGATTGAGAAACTTCAACAAACTTATACTAAGGTTCTCTATAGGGATCATCACATGGTGGTACATTCGAGAATAACTCCATGGATTACCTAACGATGAATTTGCAACAAGGGATTCAATAATCACCAACACACGTCCTATGGAAGTACGAAGGCAAGACAAGAATATGTGAAGCAATGCAACCCATAAACCTTTCCTTTTCTTGCTAGCCTTTCTCCTGAATCTCGGGACGAGATTCCTGTTAAGGGGGGTAGTTCTGTCACACCCTGAAATTGTTGGATTTCAGGATGTGATTAAAAATAAAAATTTAACAACGATTTCTCATAATTTTAAAACTTTTCCAACAATTATTTACTTTACAGGGAATTTAGCATAGGAAAAACAATTGATGGTTCTTTTGAAAATTAAATAAGTCGTTATGTGTGTTGCATTCATGCTGATGCATTTTGGTGTTTCATGAGTGCACAGCTTTTAAAATGCGTTTATGCGACGTCTAGGTTCTTCCAGGAATTTTCTGGACTTTTCCGGAGTTTAATTCCCCTTTTCCTAGAGCTCTTTCTATTTATTAGAAGGCTCTAAAGTCCTTTTCACGAGCTCCTGATATTTATTTGGACTCCTCGTGTCCCAATCTACCTCTAGGATTTTTCCTGTAATTTTTGGGATTTTCTGAGTATTTGTTTGTGCTTTAAAAACAGTATCTAGATTTTCTGGATTTGTTTTTGCACAGAAAAATATTTCTAAAAAAAAGAGAAACCCTAATTCTTAACGGATCGGGCCGGATCCTGCTGGACCCGACCCGACCCGCTCCGGCCCGTCACGGCCCAGCAGCCGCGCAGCAGGCCGCCGTCGCCGCCGGCCGGCCTTCCTGGGCGTGCGTGCCCGGCCGCCCTAGGGCACCGCGCCCTATAAAGGGCGAGCCCCTGCCGCCGCGCGTCCCTGCTGCCGCGCCGCCGTCGCCCCTCCCTTTGCAGCGCCGCCGCCGCCTCGTGAAGCGCCGCCGCCGCACCTGCCGGCCGAGCCGCCGCCGCCGTCGTCCTCCGCCACGCCGGAGACCGCCGGGACGAGCCGAGGCTGCCACAAGAACCGCGTCGCCGAGCCGCACCTCCGCCGCCGCTCGCTGACCCCGCCATGGCACCGGAATGCCGCCGCCATGTGAGGAACCCGAGCCGGCTGCCGACCGCCGCCTCTCCTCCGATTTCCGGCCGCCTCCATCGTCCTACGCCGCCGGTGAGCACATCTCCGGGACCCCCTCGACCCGCTCTCCATTTCCCCCAACTCAATCGAACCCCGCGCCGCCTGTAACACCGGCGAGGCCGACGCCCAGACTGCCGCCCGCCGGCCATGGCTGTGTCCAGAGGAAGGAGATGACCATTTTGCAATTTTGGCCCCCGGAGAAATGTGTAACTTCTGCAGATTCTTTTGTGTCTGGGAAGATTCACAGAAAAAACCCCTAGAACCTTTAGTTCTTCTCAACCCAGCCCAATCTCTGCAGTTTTGCAGATCTAACCCCGAAGTTTTCAATATTCTCGGTGACTATTCACTGAGTCTTGTTAAACTTCTCTGCTAGCCCCTGTTGGCTATAGTTAATCGCGACTAGGTCCTTACAATCTTGTTTAACCCATAGATTCCACGTTGTAGCTCCGTTTCGATCCGTTCAAGTTGCGTTAGGTTCGTAATAACATAAAGCATACGTTAGAGGAGCTGTTTACCATGAAACTTGCTTTTATAATTTAATTTGGAATTAATTCGATTAATACCAAATTGAATGCCTTTTCCTACTAAAAGCAAATTAGGTTAACATATCGGTCTTTCATAATTAATGTTAATTTGACTAAAGCTATTTAATGGTGTTTCCTAAATAAAATTCAATTAGAGCCACACCTCGTGTTTCTAAATTAAATGTTAATTTGATTAATATATTTTATATGGTTTTCTAAATAAAGCAAGTTAGGTTATATCTCGGTTTTCATAATAAAGTTAATATGATTAATATCAACATAAATGTGTTCCCTACTATAACTGGCTTAGTTGAACTCGATATATAAACTCCTACGCTTAGATGATCACATGTGCTTTTTTCTAAATTAAATGTTTAATTTGCATAACTTATACATAAACATCTCTAAATAAAATATGACTAGGCTTTACACCGTCTTTCTAAAAATGAGTATGAATTGGACTAATTATAACATAGGGTACTTCTCTGAAATATCCTTTACATTATGTTTTCTTAATTAAAATAAACAAAGCACCTAGTTCTTGTCTTGCATGATCAAATCCTTTCGACAGTTGTTTCTTCTCACCCGTAGTCCGCCTTAAGCGTTTCTTCGCGGTCGCGTGTCCTTCGATCGAGCCCTGTCGTTTAGAACGTTCTTTCAAAGCTTTTCTTTTGATTGATGTATTGTTCTTAGTTGTCTCTGTTTGTTGCTTGTATGTTTGCTCTAGAGTGATTGCTTCGGATGATTGCTACGAGTAGGAGAAGGAACTTCGTTCGAGGATGTCGAACAACAAGAGCTGAAGATCCGGAGCAATTATTAATTGGATTTAAGGCAAGTGTAACATGGAAATTCCTTGCAACCTATTCACCTTTAATCATTCATTCCTACTTTGCATGTGTCTAACTTGTTACGCCTTAAGGTTGTACCTAGCTACTTTTATCCTGTCCTTGTTATACCCCGGGGTTTATGCATTTATGGGTAGTCTTTGCTAAGCGCAGCTACTGTCACCTTTATTTAAGTGTTAATATTGATTTAAAGGTTCACTTCAACATGATGGTAAAACTTGCTTTTTAGCAACATGGCTCAGGGAGCTAGAGCAAGTGCTGTGTGCTTTGTTCTGGTGTCTCTCCGTAAGGTCCGGTTCGGAAAGCGGCAACCCAGGAACCAGTCGCCACCGCCGGAACTATTATGGCTCTGGTCTTGGTCAAGTAGCTCGTACGTCTCTAGCTTGCCAGTAGTTACCGAAAGGCGTACGTGGGGAGCTTGCGGTGCAAGCATGGACTTGATCCATCGAGGACGGACTCACCTGCGCTCTGAGATCCGTAGGCTATGTCTCGTTAGGCACAGTCCCGTGCTGGGAGTCTCAGCGATTGAGAACTCCACACGTTGCGCCGAAAGGGCGATGCCCGCGCTCTGGACGCCATTGATCCCCCTATGGTGCGTTTATCCATAGGCGTAAGTCAATCTCGATGCCTTGGGGTCATGCGCTGCAAGTTGGACCAAAACGGCTACTGTGCTTGTTAGGGTGTCTAGTGAAAAACCTTGTAGCGTCCCTATGCACTCACACCTCGGAAGTGTGGTACGTGCGTGGTTGGGTTGAAAGCTCTTTGAGCTTTTACGCTAACGGTTGGGTAAAGGGCGAAACCTCTGCAGAGTGTAAATCTATCATGATAGCCGTGCTCACGGTCACGAGCGGTCTGGATCCTTTCTGATTAGTGGCTCTCTTAATGAAGATGATGTTTGTTCCTGTAATTATACTTACACTCTATTAATGGGTTTACAACCGGGAGTTGCTCACACTTGTAGTAAGTTGGATAATGTTAAAATGAACCAACTAAAAATGCTAAATGCAGTTCAACCGTGTCAAGCCCTTTTAAGCCTTTCATACCTCTATGTTACACTTGCTAAGTATGATGGAATACTTACACTTGCATTCAATCAACAAAATCCCGGACGGGTAATCAGATGGTGCAGCATTTGAGGCAGTGGCTGAAGATTTATCAGAAGACCTTCCATACATCTAAGCTGTGGTCAACCAGTCGGTGTCCCTGTGGACTTGAGGCTCGACTAGAAGACACTGTTCATAAGATAGACTTCCGCTGTGTAATTTCTGTAAACTCTGATGTAAATTGTTTTATTCGAGCATTGTGTTCTCTGTAATACCATATTTGTAAGCTATATGTGTTGTGTGGACTTCCTGGGCACACATATGGCAGCATTCGGGTTTCTGTGGAAAATCGGGTGTGACAGATTGGTATCAGAGCCGTGCTGACTGCAGGATCACAGCCTAGATAGAAATGGTCGTTTCCTAAAGTCCTCCTTATCATAAAACTTTCTCTATATTATCCTTGTTCTCTCTGTTAACTCTTTTGCTCCTTGTCTACTTATCTACACCTTGATGGAATTATTTCGTACCTTGGCCCTACACCCTGTTTTGGTTCTGCTAAATCCAATGCTTGCTCCTACTCCACTTGACGTCTTGAATTTTTTGAATATCCATCCTCTTGACAAATCATTGTATCTTCTCATGTATCACCCCCTTGATTTATCGGTGATGTTGCACACTTCCAACCCTTGTTTATGTTCCGTTGATTTCTTAACCTTGATAATTCATTGTCTCCTTGGAAATTCTATTTCCTTTATTTGTATCCTTGTTTATTCAGATTCTCCTTCAATATTACTTTTACCATTTGTTCTCCATGTCTATTTATCTGTCCCTTGACTTTGCTTCGAGAGTTTTCATTCGCTCTCGCTTGCCTCTCATCGGTTCCCTTTGGAGTCCCTCCTTGAGTCTTTTGGATTCCAAGGTGTCCCTTCTGATTAAAAAAAAATCTTTTTCGATGATCCACACAATCTATCTTATGCTGGTTCAAGCTTGACGTTAGAGCCCTGCCTAGGAATTAGGAGCACCCCTTGCAGCCTTACTAACAACACATAGCATCGACTAACAATTGTTGACTGTTGGAGTTCTGTGTTTGCATGATGATGCTTGGTTTTATGACCTTGTGTGATTTGTTTCTTTGTATTGATTGTTGGTGTATTGTTGGTCTTCTACCTACAATAACATCAGTTGCCTAGCTGGGGTTCTTCTTCTGTTCCTCCCACCCCCTTGTCATCCTTCTTTCTTTCTCTCTAATCATAGGGAGCATCTTGGATGAGAAGATGAAGGCAACACCAACATAGAAGGTGAAGGTAACACCAATATTAAAGTCAAGCATCTGCAGCCAGGCACACATGAAGCAAGTCGAACAAAATAAGGTACTACAAAATTCTCTATCCCACCCTAATTCTTGCTTTCCTCCCATCTACTTCCCTCCAAGGATGACCCAGCAACAGAAAGACGAAGAGGAAAGAAAGACATACAACACCAACATCAACGACAAGCATCTGCAATTATCAACACCCGAGACCAAGTCCAAGAAAAGAAGGCCTTATAGAATTCTCGTTCCCACCCTATTTCTTGCTTTTCTCCCCTCTACCTCTCTTCGAAGGACGACTCTGGAAATAAGAAAGATGAAGATCGAAGATTCTACACAGTTTGACACTAGAGGCTGGAGCTGAGAAACGCCATCGGGAGCAATGCCAAAAGTGCCCGTGGAAACGATGCGCCAACTATCTCATACCATCTTAAGACGACATAGCTTATGGAAGTATAGAGTCAAGCGTTGCACACGGTGGCTCAAACTATGAAGAAAATCAGACAAGTTATGATGGAACAAGTCCCACTCCTCAACAACTACAACGAAGAAAATCGTAAGGTCTTGATTACAACATCCCCGTCCCCGCCACCATTCAACTCCGAGGAACTCTTAGCCATACAAGCTGAGGCCCGAAAAGGAAGGATGCAATGTGAATTATTGTCCCCTCTCACTATGGAGATGGCAAAGGTAAAGTTCACCCGGGACCAGGAAAAAGACAGGTTGTTGAAGCATGGAATAGTCAAAAGAATAAGAGAAGTTGTAGAGTGTCAGAGCTAGAGGCGCAACTACAACATGAGGATGTTAAGCATTCATGGGCATGTCAATGTTGAGAATACCATGGCCTTCCTTGTCCCCAGAGTGAAGCCAGACTAATGAAAGCCGAGGCGTTACAATGATACCGTTCGGTTATCGACAAAGAGCAGAAGGTGTTCGCAAAAAAAAAAAGGGGGATCAGTCGGAGAAGGAGTTAGCCAAGATTAGGGTAGAACTCAGACTATGATCCTCGTGGATTGAAGTACCTCTGTCGAAGAATTTCAATCCTGGAAGGCCAGGAGACCCAGGAAGCAAAGTAGTGAAATGAGTTAAGGGAAGAAGCTCACCCTTACCAAGCTCAATTTGAACCTTGGAAAGAACTTGTTAAGGGGGGTAGATCCGACGTAGATAAGGAGTTAAAGCGAGAAGAAGACAACAACATTGATGACGGATGAAGAAAGGATCAACATCAGACAAGCCAGTAAAGACTAAGAGAGTAATGGGACAATCAAACCAGCTCTACTCAAATCACTTTACAGAAGGAAGTTGATTAGCATCCTTGGAACCACGCGAGTAAGTCCATGAAGGAAGAAGGAAAGCTAGGGAATGAAGTAACATGAAGTGTGATTGAGAAACTTCAACAAACTTATACTAAGGTTCTCTATAGGGATCATCACATGGTGGTACATTCGAGAATAACTCCATGGATTACCTAACGATGAATTTGCAACAAGGGATTCAATAATCACCAACACACGTCCTATGGAAGTACGAAGGCAAGACAAGAATATGTGAAGCAATGCAACCCATAAACCTTTCCTTTTCTTGCTAGCCTTTCTCCTGAATCTCGGGACGAGATTCCTGTTAAGGGGGGTAGTTCTGTCACACCCTGAAATTGTTGGATTTCAGGATGTGATTAAAAATAAAAATTTAACAACGATTCTCATAATTTTAAAACTTTTCCAACAATTATTTACTTTACAGGGAATTTAGCATAGGAAAAACAATTGATGGTTCTTTTGAAAATTAAATAAGTCGTTATGTGTGTTGCATTCATGCTGATGCATTTTGGTGTTTCATGAGTGCACAGCTTTTAAAATGCGTTTATGCGACGTCTAGGTTCTTCCAGGAATTTTCTGGACTTTTCCGGAGTTTAATTCCCCTTTTCCTAGAGCTCTTTCTATTTATTAGAAGGCTCTAAAGTCCTTTTCACGAGCTCCTGATATTTTATTTGGACTCCTCGTGTCCCAATCTACCTCTAGGATTTTTCCTGTAATTTTTGGGATTTTCTGAGTATTTGTTTGTGCTTTAAAAACAGTATCTAGATTTTCTGGATTTGTTTTTGCACAGAAAAATATTTCTAAAAAAAAAGAGAAACCCTAATTCTTAACGGATCGGGCCGGATCCTGCTGGACCCGACCCGACCCGCTCCGGCCCGTCACGGCCCAGCAGCCGCGCAGCAGGCCGCCGTCGCCGCCGGCCGGCCTTCCTGGGCGTGCGTGCCCGGCCGCCCTAGGGCACCGCGCCCTATAAAGGGCGAGCCCCTGCCGCCGCGCGTCCCTGCTGCCGCGCCGCCGTCGCCCCTCCCTTTGCAGCGCCGCCGCCGCCTCGTGAAGCGCCGCCGCCGCACCTGCCGGCCGAGCCGCCGCCGCCGTCGTCCTCCGCCACGCCGGGAGACCGCCGGGACGAGCCGAGGCTGCCACAAGAACCGCGTCGCCGAGCCGCACCTCCGCCGCCGCTCGCTGACCCCGCCATGGCACCGGAATGCCGCCGCCATGTGAGGAACCCGAGCCGGCTGCCGACCGCCGCCTCTCCTCCGATTTCCGGCCGCCTCCATCGTCCTACGCCGCCGGTGAGCACATCTCCGGGACCCCCTCGACCCGCTCTCCATTTCCCCCAACTCAATCGAACCCCGCGCCGCCTGTAACACCGGCGAGGCCGACGCCCAGACTGCCGCCCGCCGGCCATGGCTGTGTCCAGAGGAAGGAGATGACCATTTTGCAATTTTGGCCCCCGGAGAAATGTGTAACTTCTGCAGATTCTTTTGTGTCTGGGAAGATTCACAGAAAAACCCCTAGAACCTTTAGTTCTTCTCAACCCAGCCCAATCTCTGCAGTTTTGCAGATCTAACCCCGAAGTTTTCAATATTCTCGGTGACTATTCACTGAGTCTTGTTAAACTTCTCTGCTAGCCCCTGTTGGCTATAGTTAATCGCGACTAGGTCCTTACAATCTTGTTTAACCCATAGATTCCACGTTGTAGCTCCGTTTCGATCCGTTCAAGTTGCGTTAGGTTCGTAATAACATAAAGCATACGTTAGAGGAGCTGTTTACCATGAAACTTGCTTTTATAATTTAATTTGGAATTAATTCGATTAATACCAAATTGAATGCCTTTTCCTACTAAAAGCAAATTAGGTTAACATATCGGTCTTTCATAATTAATGTTAATTTGACTAAAGCTATTTAATGGTGTTTCCTAAATAAAATTCAATTAGAGCCACACCTCGTGTTTCTAAATTAAATGTTAATTTGATTAACATATTTTATATGGTTTTCTAAATAAAAGCAAGTTAGGTTATATCTCGGTTTTCATAATAAAGTTAATATGATTAATATCAACATAAATGTGTTCGCTACTATAACTGGCTTAGTTGAACTCGATATATAAACTCCTACGCTTAGATGATCACATGTGCTTTATTTCTAAATTAAATGTTTAATTTGCATAACTTATACATAAACATCTCTAAATAAAATATGACTAGGCTTTACACCGTCTTTCTAAAATGAGTATGAATTGGACTAATTATAACATAGGGTACTTCTCTGAATATCCTTTACATTATGTTTTCTTAATTAAAATAAACAAAGCACCTAGTTCTTGTCTTGCATGATCAAATCCTTTCGACAGTTGTTTCTTCTCACCCGTAGTCCGCCTTAAGCGTTTCTTCGCGGTCGCGTGTCCTTCGATCGAGCCCTGTCGTTTAGAACGTTCTTTCAAAGCTTTTCTTTTGATTGATGTATTGTTCTTAGTTGTCTCTGTTTGTTGCTTGTATGTTTGCTCTAGAGTGATTGCTTCGGATGATTGCTACGAGTAGGAGAAGGAACTTCGTTCGAGGATGTCGAACAACAAGAGCTGAAGATCCGGAGCAATTATTAATTGGATTTAAGGCAAGTGTAACATGGAAATTCCTTGCAACCTATTCACCTTTAATCATTCATTCATACTTGCATGTGTCTAACTTGATATGCCTTAAGGTTGATCCTAGCCTTTAATACCCAATTCCTTGTACACCCTGGGTTTATGCATTTATGGGTAGTCTTTGCTAAGCGCAGCTACTGTCACCTTTATTTAAGTGTTAATATTGATTTAAAGGTTCACTTCAACATGATGGTAAAACTTGCTTTTTAGCAACATGGTTCAGAGAGCTAGAGCTTTGCTTCGTGAATGCTCTAGTGTCTCTCCGTAAGGTCCGGTTCGGAAAGCGGCAACCCAGGAACCAGTCGCCGCCGCCGGAACTATTATGGCTCTGGTCTTGGTCAAGTAGCTCGTACGTCTCTAGCTTGCCAGTAGTTACCGAAAGGCGTACGTGGGGAGCTTGCGGTGCAAGCATGGACTTGATCCATCGAGGACGGACTCACCTACGCTCTGAGATCCGTAGGCTATGTCTCGTTAGGCACAGTCCCGTGCTGGGAGTCTCAGCGATTGAGAACTCCACACGTTGCGCCGAAAGGGCGATGCCCGCGCTCTGGACGCCATTGATCCCCCTATGGTGCGTTTATCCATAGGCGTAAGTCAATCTCGATGCCTTGGGGTCATGCGCTGCAAGTTGGACCAAAACGGCTACTGTGCTTGTTAGGGTGTCTAGTGAAAAACCTTGTAGCGTCCCTATGCACTCACACCTCGGAAGTGTGGTACGTGCGTGGTTGGGTTGAAAGCTCTTTGAGCTTTTACGCTAACGGTTGGGTAAAGGGCGAAACCTCTGCAGAGTGTAAATCTATCATGATAGCCGTGCTCACGGTCACGAGCGGTCTGGATCCTTTCTGATTAGTGGCTCTCTTAATGAAGATGATGTTTGTTCCTGTAATTATACTTACACTCTATTAATGGGTTTACAACTGGGAGTTGCTCACTTGTAGTAAGTTGGATAATGTTAAAATGAATCAACTAAAAGTGCTAAATGCAGTTCAACCATGTCAAGCCTTTCATACCTCTGTGTTATACTTACTAAGTATGATGGAATACTTACACTTGTATTCAATCAACAAAATCCCGGACGGGTAATCAGAAGGAGCAGCTTGTGAGGCAGTGGCTGAAGATTTATCAGAAGACCCTTTGTACATCTGAGCTGTGGTCAACCAGTCGGTGTCCCTGTGGACTTGAGGCTCGACTAGAAGAACTTGGATAAATAGACTTCCGCTGTGTAATTTCTGTAAACTCTGATGTAAATTGTTTTATTCGAGCATTGTGTTCTCTGTAATACCATATTTGTAAGCTATATGTGTTGTGTGTACTTCCTGGGCACACATATGGCAGCATTCGGGTTTCTGTGGAAAACCGGGTGTGACAGAGTAGCTTAGTGAGTTTGAGTTCTCGTCTTTAGAATAGAGTAGGGAGAGAGTGGGTGAGTTGCTCGGGTGACAGCCGAGCTTTGTAGAGAGAGTCCAGGATTTCTCTCTCGGTCTCGTCTCAACATTTCCGCCCCCGAGGAATATATTCAAGAGTTATCTTCAGTAAGTCCTCGGTCCCTTGTCTTTAGTACTTCGCTAGTTTACAACTTACTTTCAGCAAGTTATCATATTTATCTTTGATCTGCGGGTACCTGAGTCTGCGCGAGTGACAGCGACTCTTGTTTGGGGTTTCCTCTATAGCCCTTCGCGTTGGGTGGAGGTCAGTGACTGAAAGCTTAGGCGTGGTGCCTGTGCTGGCTAGTCATCTCAGGTTGTGTTGCACCCCACGGAACTGCAGTGGTAGGCGGCAGGTGGTGACAGCCCTGTCTGTCCTTTGTACTCCACCACGTTCGGGTGTACTCATAACAGTAGTGCTGAGCCCGGAAGAACCCCTCTCTCACCCCGTTCTGAGTTCTTCCCGTTCTAGCCGTCGAAGCAGATCAGGTTAGGTATCGATAGTTTGTCTGGGATAACGAGTAGCTAGCTAAAGTCAAGCTCTCTACCCATTTATCCTTTTTCTCCTTGGTGGATCCGGTTAGAAAAGTTCTAGGCTAGTCGCGTCTACCGTTCCTTGGATTCGATATCCAGGTTCTTACTCCCCTGGTGAAAGGCTACATCGGGCTCCGTGCGCTTGCGTGTCCCTGTTCCCCACCTCCTTCTCTCTTCTCACCTCCCTCTTCTTCCTCCAACAGAACTCCTCAAGGTGTCCATCCCTTCCACAATACTCACAATGGAAGCGGACTGGTTTTGGCTTTGGGGTTTCTCTCGGCAGTGGCCTCTCTCTCGGCTGGTAAACCCCACTCCTCACAAAGGTCACTCTCCTCTGAAAGTTGTCTATCTTTGGTGAGAACTTGGGAGGATCTGGAGTGGTGTCAAGCTTGTTTAGCAAGTGGTTGGGTTTGGGTGTGAAGGTGTTCTTGAGAATGCCTTTCGGTGGGTTTGTGGGAATGTTTGTGGTGGAGTTTTCAGGTTCTCTCTCTTTCTCACCACTACTCTCACCAACTTTCTCAGAACCCAGACCACGACCATCAGCTCTCTTAAAACCAGCAATCAACATCTTAAGCTGAGGCTCGCGACCCGACAACCAACCCAAACACTGTCGCAACTCATCATTCTCATCTTGCAAGCGATTAACACACTGTTCTAGCTCAACATTCTTCAAAGCGACAACATCACAAGCAGAACAAGAATTTGCAATAGGAGATTTCATTTGAGCTTCAAGTGAACTAATCATGGTACGAGATTCAAGCAACTGAGCATGCAAGGCAGGACAAGAAGTACAAGCACCTAGCAAAGATGATCTAGACTTCAACTCAGCAAGCTTAACCCTAGCACCTTCTAGTTCATCTAAGCATCTCATGTGTTTTTCCTTAAGCACAACAAGATCAGCAAGATGCACATCACAGAATGAACATTCAATTTCATCAGACATAAGAGGAGCATCTTTCAACACAGTAATCTCTGACTCAAGCTTAGCTGCTCTCTCCCTAGACTCGCAAAGCAAAGACTCAAACTCCAACGCCTTCTTTCCAGTCTCAGAAAGCAAGGTCTGAAGCTCAGCTACTCTCTCCTTCGACTCTCCTAGCAAAGACCTAAACTCTCTCTTCTCCTTCTTAGTCTTCCTAAGCACATCATCCCGGTTATCGACCAACTCCTCTAGTCTAGCAATTTCCTTACGCAAAGAGGTGGGATCGGTTAATACCTCATCCTCGGAGTCGGAGTCGGAGTCCTCCTTGCTCTTCACGGAGTCGTGCGCCATGGTGCAGTAGTCGATGACGGCGAAGGAGATGCCGTTGAAGTTGCGGTTCACGTTCTTCTTCTCCTTGCGGTGGCCGCGGTCTTCATCTTGGCTGCTTGAGCTTGACGACGTGTTGGTGGAGCTTGTGTCGATGTCGCTCGCATCTGCCACCATCGCCCGAGATCGGTTCTTCTTGTGTCCACCGTGCCTGTTCTTCGACCTTCTCTCTTCCTTGTTCTTGTGCTTGGAGCGGCACTCGTCCTCGGGACGATGCTTGTGGTCATCTCGCTAGCGGTGCTTGCGGTTGTAGTCGTTCTTGATCTCCTCGGGGCACTCGGCGATGAAGTGGCCCATCTTCCCGCATCTGTAGCACGTTCTCCCGGCACGCCTCGAACCCTTCCGGATCTGGTACATCCGCTCGAACCTCCTCATGAGCAACGCGAGATCCTCCTCGCTCAGCACCTCATATTCCTTATCTGGAAGAGACACAACAGAAGACAAATCAAAGTGTCTGGGAGTGTTAGCATGTCCATAACCAGAGCTACCGACTAGAGCGAGACTATGGGGATCAGTCGGACTCTTAGCCTTGGCAAGCAACTGTCTGTCAACCTCAGAAGACTTCAACTTCGGGAAAAGCTCATCAACAGACAAAGTTTCATAGTTAGCCGACTCCATGATCGCCTCAACCTTGGCACCCCACACGGATCTATCAAGTGCTTGCAAGAGCTTGATAGCTCTGTCATGATCCGAGTATGGGAGTACGGTAATGTTGGCTTTCATGTTGTTGACTATGGAAGTGAAGTGCTGAAACAAAGCAACAACAGACTCTCCAGGCAAATGAGCGAATTTTCATACTCTCTCCGATACATCGAGAAAAGCCTAACCTTCACATGGCTATCACCACCGTGGGCTACCTTGAGCTTCTGCCAGATCTGGCTAGCTAGGTCCTCGCCCAAAACTCGCTCAAACTCCTCGACAGACAAAGCACGGAACAAGTAGTCAACAGCTCTAGCGTTTGCCTCAAACTTATCCTTTGCATCCTGGGCATCTAAGTTGGTGGGATTGACATGGTTTTCATCTTTGGTCACATCCCACAGCAACTTTCCTTTGCCTCGCAAGAAAGTGCCCATCCGCGCAACCCAATTCGGGTAGTTCTTCCCATCGAAGTGCGGAGGCCCGGAACCCCGATCTTGGTACGCCATCTTTGGATCTTAGACTGGTTAGAGTCGCAAAGACCCGTAACCGGCTCTGATACCAATTGAACAACCGAAACGGCGACCAGAGAGGGGGGAGTGAAGGTGAGCCGATAAAAATTCTTTCCAACCAATCCGGCTATTCTCCCAAATCAACTCCGATGCCTCCGAAAGCGATCTTGCCAAGATCACGTAGCCACTGTCAAGCTACTGACCCTAGGAACAAGAAACACGCAGCGGAACTCGAATCGATCGAAACGAACACAAAACGAACCGAAACAAGACTCGATTCAACACACCCAAGGGGGCGGTTAAACCGGGTCAGGGGGGCGGTTAAACTGCCCTGGCCTAGGAACCTCGGGAAAAAGTCAAATCGAAAGTGGATCTCCCAAACCGCTTGAGCTCTTGAGGCGAGATTTTGGTCAGATGATTTAGACCTCCAGTGGAGTGTTTTCCCAAAAGATCTCGGCCTCTAACTCGCTAGAACTCCTGAAATCTCAAATCTAAGGAAGAACACCATGACCTCGATTTCATCCCGAAAACTTCAAATCCAAAGTGATTCCCGGTGTTTGGGGGCAAGAGATCACCAGCAAAAGAGGCACAAGGCACTCATACGTGAATCCCCCAAAGAAATCCGAGAGAAAACGCCCTAAGAAGTGAAGAACGAAAATCCCCAAAAATAGCTCCGAAAATACCTCCGAAAATAGAAAAAGAAAAGGGAGCTCGTGGATTCAAATCATGGCACAAAGATGAGCAGCACAAACTCAATCACCAAACCATGAATTCACCTATACAAACTAGGAATGATTCGAAATAGTTCTAGGTGGAGGGGATGAAGGGGAAACTAGTTCCAAGGAGAAAACCAAAGAGAACTAAAGAGATAACTAGAGAGATGACAACCACCATGCCCTGGGGGGCCTATTAGTAGTCCAAGTGGTGATGCTCTAAAGACTAAACTACCCCTAAGTGATACATACCCCTCAGGGGCAAATTTGACATTTGGTTTCAGATATTTTCCGGCTGGGACACCTTCCACCGCAAGCTAGCTTCCCTCCGACGCAAGCCTTGCAGTCACGCCGTGTGTCCTCCGAATCGAAGCTCCTCGACGCCGTTTTTGGGCCGGCCCAGGGGGAGGCGGTTAAACCACCCCTGGGGGGTGGTTAAACCGCCCCTGGCAGCCACACTTGGCCCAGCAGCCCATCTTCGCCACGTCGAGTCCTCGGTCCTTGGTTTTGAGGCCCAAACCAAGGGAAACCGTCCACCGATGATTTTGTGGCCAAATCACCAAACCCCGCGCGCAAACTTCGGTTGTTAGCCGCTACCTTGCGCCGGCTTCTCGTCCGCGTACGATCTTCGGTTGTGAGCCGCTACCTCGCACCGGAACCACGTCCCCTTGCTCGATCTTGCCAGCATGTGAACCGCACTTGATCCATCTGGCCACCGGGTCCATCGAACCAAGCCTACTTGTCTCTTCGCTCCTCGGAGGCCACCATGGCTAAGACCTTTCGCGCCTGTTCTTCACCTGCACCAATGCAATCAAGCCTCATTCTACACCTGCAATACTTGAGCCAAGGGAAACGTCAATCCACACCACGTTGTCAATCACTCATCACACCAGGAAGCGACCATCCATCGGTCCTTGGACACACCGGGTCCTCATCACCAGATCTTGATGAAAGAGTCCGATCAGGACAAAACAGCCTTCATCACGCCCTTTGGCATATATTGCTGCAAGTCAATGACTTTCGGGCTGAAAAATGCAGGCGCTACATACCAAAAAGCCATCCAAAGCTGCCTCAGTGATCAAATAGGTCGCAACGCCGAGGCTTATGTCGACGATGTCGTGGTCAAGACCTATGATGCTGACAACCTAGTCAGCGACCTTCAAGAAACATTCAACAATCTTCGCCGTTTCTGGTGGAAACTCAACCCGACCAAGTGTGTCTTTGGGGTACCCTCAGGCAAGCTCCTAGGTTTCCTGGTCAGCCAACGAGGAATAGAGGCAAATCCGGTCAAAATCAACGCCATACAAAAGCTCCTGCCGCCGACCAGCAAAAAGGACATCATGAAACTCACAGGCATGATGACAGCGCTAGGCAGATTCATCAGCAAACTCGGCGAACGAGGCATGCCCTACTTTAAGCTATTGAAAAAAGCGGACCGATTCAAGTGGCCACAGGAAGCTGAGCAAGCCTTAGCCGACCTAAAAGAATTTCTGGTCATGCCACCAGTTCTGGTCGGGCCGTCCCCCTAGGAACCTTTGCTCCTTTACATAGCTGCTACAACCAACGTGGTCAACACGGTACTCGTCGCCGAGAGGGAAGAGCCGGGACACGCCTATAAGGTGCAACGTCCAATATACTACGTCAGTGAAGTACTGGCCCACTTAAAAACGTGATACCCCCACCCGCAGAAGTTGCTATATGCAATATTCTTGACCTCATGAAAGCTCAAACACTACTTTCAAGCCCACACAATTACGGTTGTGTCCAACTTTCCACTCGATGCTATCCTTCACAACCGCGACGTTGACAATCGCACAGTAAAATGGGTGGTGGAGCTCGGCGCGTTCGATCTCCAGTTCGCCCCACGAACCTCCATCAAGTCACAAGTCTTAGCCGACTTCGTCGCCGAGTGGACCGAGATCCAAGCGCCTGCACCCGAGGAACCGCCAGAACATTGGACGATGTACTTCGACGGAGCACTCAACCTTGAAGGCGCCGGAGCAAGCATCCTGTTCATCATCCCAGACGGCCAGCAGCTGAAATACATACTCCAGATCCATTACAAGGCATCCAACAACGGCGCCGAGTATGAGGCCTTGATCCATGGTCTCACAATCGCGATCAGCCTCGGCATCAAACGACTCCTCTGCTGCGGTGACTCCAAGCTGGTCGTTGAGCAAGTCAACAAGAACTGGGACACCACGAAGGACACAATGAGCGCATACTGACGCCGAGGTATGCAAACTCGAAGCCAATTTCTACGGGCTAGAAGTCCACCACGTCGTCTTAGACGACAACGTGGCAGCCGATGTCCTATCTAATTTAGGTTCCAAGAGAGGCAACGTCCCAGCCGGAATCTTCGTACAAGATCTTTGCGCCCCATCCATCAAGATGCTAGAAGACAGATCCGCACCGCCAGAGGTACCGGACGAGCCGCAGCTGGTCGGCAATGACGGCCTAATCATTGAGACCGACTGACGGGCCCCTTTCATCGCATGGATCGTCGAGAACAAGCTCAGTCCTCACAGGCTGAAGAGGCTAACCATTTCATCCAAGAGGCAGAAACGGACGGTTTTATAAAACTCGACGAGGAAGAAAAGCCACAACACCCCCCTCCTGAGTTGAAGCCGCTGCCTCCTGGACTTAGATACGCTTTCCTCCACAATGACCGACGCTCGCCAATCGTCATCAGTGACAAACTGACAGAGAATGAGACTCGGCAGCTTATCACAGTCCTAGAGAAACACTAGTCTTTCTTCGGGTATTCTCTACAGGACTTGAAGGGGATCAACCCCAGCTTATGCACCCATCGCATACCTATGGAGCCAGACCATACGCCGTCTAGAGAACATCAAAGACGGCTGAATGATGCGATGAGGGAGGTAGTCAAGAAAGAAGTGTTGAAGCTTCTGCACGCGGGTATAATCTACCCCGTGCAAGACAGTGAATGGGTCAGCCCAGTTCAAGTTGTGCCGAAGAAGGGTGGAATGACAGCTATCCAGAACGAGAAGAACGAACTTATCCCTCAGAGGACCGTTACTGGATGGAGGATGTGCATCGACTACAGGAAGCTTAACAAAGCTACTCGTAAGGATCACTTTCCTCTCCCCTTCATCGACGAGATGCTTGAGCGGTTGGCAAGCCACTCATTTTTCTGCTTCCTTGATAGGATACTCTGGTTATCATCAAATTCCTATTCATCCCAATGACCAGAGCAAGACTACCTTCACCTGCCCCTACGGAACTTTCGCTTACCGGCGGATGTCTTTCGGCCTATGCAATGCACCTGCTTCATTTCAGCGGTGTATGATGGCGATATTCTCTGACTTGATTGAACAGATCATGGAAGTATTCATGGATGACTTTACCGTCTATGGTAATACCTTCGACAACTGTCTCGAGCACTTGGAAAGAGTCCTCAAGAGGTGCGAAGAGCATCACCCTATCCTAAATTGGGAAAAGTGCCACTTCATGGTAGAGAAGGAATTATGCTGGGACACAAGGTGTCAGAAAGAGGAATAGAAGTTGATAAGGCAAAAATAGAAGTTATTGAGCAACTACCACCCCCGATGAATGTCAAGGGTGTGCGAAGTTTTCTTGGTCATGCTGGCTTTTACCGAAGATTCATCAAAGATTTCTCTCGGGTAGCCAGACCTCTTACAAGCCTTATGGCTAAAGAAGCACCCTTCAACTTCGACGATGATTGCCTTCTCGCCTTCTACACCCTCAAGAAGGCACTTATCTCGGCTCCCATCATACAACCGCCCGATTGGAATCTTCCATTCGAGATCATGTGCGATGCTAGCGACTATGCAGTCGGGGCAGTGCTCGGTCAATGCAAGGATAAACAGATTTACGCTATATCTTACGCAAGCAAGACATTGACCGGAGCTCAGTTAAACTATGCGACAACGGAGAAGGAACTCCTGGCAGTGGTGTTTGCCATGGACAAGTTCAGATCTTACTTGGTTGATGCCAAAGTGATAGTATACACAGACCATGCTGTACTAAAGTACCTCTCGACCAAGAAAGATGCCAAGCCACGACTCATCCGTTGGATTCTGCTCCTTCAAGAGTTTGATTTAGAAATACGAGACAAGAATGGGACAGATAATTGTGTGGCAGGATCATCTCTCAAGAATGCAGGTTCAAGGGTCGGATCTTCCGATCAATGACTATCTCAGAGATGATACTCTCCTCAAGGTCACCACATCCAGTCCATGGTATGCAAATTTGGTAAACTTCATGGTGACTGGGTATGTGCCTCCAGGAGAAGACAAAAAGAAGTTAATCTACCTCAGCAGATTTCACCTTTGGGATGACCCCTATCTGTTCAAGGTTTGTGCTGACGGATTACTCCGACGATGCATCCCTCACGAGGAAACACATAAAATCCTTGATCGTTGCCATTCATCACCGTACGGAGGACACTACGGAATCTTTCGAACCCATGCAAAGGTCTGGCAGAGTGGATTCTTCTGGCCTGACCATGTATGGAGACGCTAAGGAATTCGTACGGAGATGTGCCAGGTGTCAAAAACACGGGAATATCAACGCCCGTGATGCTATGCCACTGCAAAATAACCTCCAGTTGGAGATTTTCGACGTGTGGGGAATAGACTTTATGGGTCCTTTCCCTGCATCCGAGCAGTGTGAATATATCCTGGTGGCAGTCGACTATGTTTCCAAATGGGTGGAGGCACTTCCGTGCACGGCAGCCGACTCGAAGAATTCATGGAAGATGTTCGAAGAGATCATCTTCCCCCGTTTTGGAGTACCCCGAGTCGTGATCAGTGATGGAGGATCACACTTCATCGACAAGACATTCCGGAAGTGCCTATGCGACTTAGGGGTGGACCACCGAGTGGCTACACCTTATCACCCCCAGACCAGCGGGCAAGCAGAAACATCAAACAAACAAATCAAGAACATTCTGCAAAAGACGGTCAATGCAATGGGGACGGGGTGGAAGCGAAAGCTACCGGAAGCACTTTGGGCATATAGAACAGCATTCAAAACACCGATAGGGATGACTCCCTACCAACTGGTATATGGCAAGACATGCCACTTACCGGTTGAGCTAGAATTCAAGTCCCATTGGGCGATCAAGAGGTGGAATATGGATCTCCAGACAGCCGGACTCAAAAGAAGAATGCAATTGGCTGAACTGGATGAATGGAGGGAAAAGGCCTACCACAACGCCAAGCTATATAAAGAAAGAACAAAGAGATGGCATGACAAGTGCATCAAGATCAAGCATTTCAAAGCGGGAGATCAGGTATTACTCTTTAACTCCCGTATTCGCTTGTTTGGTCATGGTAAGCTTAGAAGTAAGTGGGAAGGTCCTTTTAAAGTCCTAGATGCCGCCGATCATGGCGCGATAACCCTCCAGGATAATGACGGAAATACTTTCAAGGCCAATGTCCAAAGATTGAAAATATTTCTCGAATCCGAAATGCCGGAGCTCAAAGAGATGGACGTCTACGAGCTAACCGAGATACCTAGTCCAGGTCCGGGCGGGACCTAAAAATGGCCCTTATCTAGGATAGATTTCCCTTTTCTATTTTCCTTTCCTTTCCTTAAACTTTTTCTAGCCAAACCCTAAAGAATTTATGGTAGAAGAGCAATGGGAGCATACATGAAAAATTTCAGGGGCCCTCGAGACAAGGCCAGGCCGGCCGGCCTCACCCAGGCCGACCGGCCTAGCCCTGGCTCGTCTCGGGACGCTCCTTATTTGAATGAGTCTCCCTGCTATCCTTTCCGAGAATTCGTGGGGTTTTGAAAAGAGGAGCGTCGTTTTAAAACGAAAGGCCCCCTCTCTTCTTCTCCCTCAGAACTCTCGAGCCTCCCTTCTCCAGAAACGTCCCCTCCTTTGAGAAATCCAAGCCATGACCTCCCAATCAAGCCACCAAGATTCCAACTCGGTCTCCCAAAGCAGCCATTCTCCATCCAAGTCCTTGAAAGGGACACCCAGCTCCTCCAACACCAGCAGCGTCAGGATCATCGAGAGGGCAGCGTTCGTCGAAACCGTCGCCGCGCAGCCGGAGGCCCGGCGGCCCCTTTCCCAGGCCGATCGGCCTGGGGCAGGCCGGCCGTCCTCCCCTTGCCGCCTCTCTGGCTCGCCTTTGGGTAGAGCCTCCCTCCGTGATCCTAAGGAGGAGGGTCAGGGGAGTTCACTGCCCAAGACGCCCCGGAGGCCAACTACGGGACTTTTGTCCCCGAAGAAGGCCATCGGGAAGCGCCTCGTCTCCTCTCCGCTCAAGAAGGAGATCGTGCCGCTGTTCATCTCCACCTCGCCGGGGTACTCACCGCAGTACACTCCGGGAAGTCCTAGCCCTCCACGCCGGGAAGGGCCAGGCATCGGGAAGGAGCTCTTCCTAGCCCCTAAGAAGCCCGACGAGGGGAGGAAGTGCTTCATGATGCCCCCTCCGATCCAAGGACCTCTCGGGCAGATGGAGTGGTCCGATGAGGAGGAGGAGGAGGACGTGGAGGAGATGAGGAGGAAGCTCGCCGCGCTGCAACTCAAGGTCAACAATATGGACGAGCGCGTGGCGGAGGCGGTGATCAGGAAGATGGAGGCCGACGACAAGATCGAGATCGTTCGCAAGGCAATGGCCTCTAAGGTCAAGCGCCTCACGAAAGCCACCGGCAATGAACACCTCTATCGCCCGAAGGAGGAGTAGATAGGATTAGAATTAGTTTAGATTTTTGGGTGCTTTATTTAAATTTCCTTTTGATTTATTTCATTCAAATTTCCCTTGTATTCAGCACCCCCATGTTTGTTTCCCTTCAGTTCTGAGTTCTTTCCGTTCTAGCCGTCGAAGCAGATCAGGTTAGGTATCGATAGTTTGTGTGGCGTAACGAGTAGCTAACTAAAGTCAAGCTCTCTACCCATTTATCCTTTTGCTCCTTGGTGGGTCCGGTTAGAAAAGTTCTAGGCTAGTCGCGTCTACCGTTCCTTGGATTCGATATCCAGGTTCTTACTTCCCTGGTGAAAGGCTACATCGGACTCCGTGCGCTTGCGGATTTTAGTTAGGCTAAGGAGTGCCAACAGTGTGCGAGACCTCCAAGACTAGTGAGTCAAGCCTCGAGGTAGCACCTAGTGTTTATACTGCATGGATGAGTGAATGGATCTTAATTAATGAATGAGTTTTCATGATGATTTCTTCTTGAATGTTAGAAGCTTATACATGCATATAAGAAATATTTGCCATTGTATTGACTCTGGCTTATTTAGAACGATTCCATATAGAAATACGCTAACGCCCTCTCTTCAATCTTGAAGGACCGAAACGGCGACCAGAGAGGGGGGAGTGAATGGGTGCCGATTAAAATTCTTCTCAAACAATCCGGCTATTTTCCCAAATCAACTCCAACGCCTCCGAAAGCGATCTTGCCAAGATCACGTAGCCACTGTCAAGCTACTGACCCTAGGAACAAGATAGATGCAGCGGAACTCGAATAGATCAAAACGAACACAAAATGAACCAAAACCAACTCGACCCTGTGCTGCCATGGGGGGCGGTTAAACCGCCTAGGGGAGGCGGTTAAACCGGCCTGCCCTGGGAGCCTCGGGAAAAAGTCAACTGGAAAGTGGATCTCCCAAACCGCTTGAGCTCTTGAGACGAGATTTTGGTATGATGATATACACCTCCAGTGGAGTGTTTTCCAAAAAGATCTCGGCCTCTAACTCACTAGAACTCCCGAAATCTCAAATCTAAGGAAGAACACCATGACCTCGAGTTCATCCCGAAAACTTCAAATTCAAAGCGGTTCCCGGCGTTTGGGGGAAAGAAATCACCAGCAAAAGAGGCAGAAGGCACTCATACGTGAATCCCCCAAAGAAATCCGAGAGAAATTGCCCAAGGGAGTGAAGAACAAAAATTCCCCAAAAATAGCTCCGAAAATACCTCCGAAAATGGGAAAAGGAAAAGGAGCTCGTGGATTCAAATCATGGCACAAAGATGAAATGAACAAACTCAACCAACAAACCATGAATTCACCTATACAAACTACGAATGATTCGAAATAGTTCTAGGTGGAGGGGATGAAGGGAAAACTAGTTCAAAGAGAAAAACCAAAGAGATAACTAGAGAGATGACAACCACCAACCCCTAGGGGGCCTATTAGTAGTCCAAGTCGAGTCCTTGGCCTTGGTTTTGAGGCCCAAACCAAGGGAAACCGTCCACCGATGATTTTGTGGCCAAATCACCAAACCCCGCGTACAAGCTTCGGTCGTTAGCCGCCACCTTGCACCGGCTTCACGTCCGCATACGAGCTTCGGTTGTGAGCCACTACCTCACACCAAAACCACGTCCCCTCGCTCGTTCTTTCCACCATGTGAATTCCACTTGATCCATTTGGCCACCGGATCCCTCGAACCAAGCCTACTTGTCTCTCCGCTCCTCGGAGGCTGCCATGGCTAAGACCTTTTCCCGCCTGTTCTTCACCTGCACCAATGCAATCAAGCCGCATTCTACACCTGCAATTCTTGAGCCAAGGGAAACGTCAATCCACACCACGTTGTCAATCACTCATCACACCAGGAAGCGACCATCCACCGGTCCTCGGACATACTGGGTCCTCAATCTCCCCCTTGATGAGTGAGTTGACAACACACACATAGTAACCATAGATATCAAAAGAAAATATAAAAGAAATCGAAAACAAAGGCTCAAGCAAGTGACCAAAAGCAATAATAAGCCAAAACAAAGTCACTCACAAGAGAAAGCTCAGAAAAATGCCGACCCTTCCATAGGAAGCGAAAAGGGCTCAACACCATCGGCAAAAGAGCAAAAACACAAAGCACAAATCACAAATCTCCAAATCTCCAATTCACTTTTCAAAACACTCAAAGCACTCCCCCTGCAAGGATGCAAACTCCCCCTGAACAAGTGAACCTGTGCATGCGAAAAACACTCGAAAATGCTCAAACTCTCACAAACTTTGTGCACACAGCACAGGGGCAGTTAAAACGCCCAGGGGGCGGTTAAACCGCCCCTGGCAGATGACCAACTCCAAAAGTGCAAAATTTGCAAACAAACTCGCAACGATGCCGTTTCAACTTGAAAACCTTCCATAAGTGCCCAGCATTGTATTCCAATGCTCAAACTCTCCCCCTTGTTGACAATGCACAAATCAAGGCAAAAATGCAAAAGTTTCGACTATGGGCTTCTCAAATAGACAATGAGTGATACAAAATTCTACAAATTAGATAAAAGGCAAACTAGATAGGTCATAGCATCATAAGGGCATTGCCGTCAAGAAACTGAAGATATATAGCCATTTGACAAAGCCATGATCAATTTGTGCAATTTTCTCAAAAGTTTCACCTCATGAGCAATGTCCTAAACATGGGTCATTTGAGCAAAAATAAACTTCATTTCACCAAGATTATGATAGGATAAGCATTCTTGACAAAAGATCATTATAAACGCCTAGAATCTATCTCATGTCATGTCAAAGCATGGAGCCATGTGTTCACTTCTCAAGGGAGGCTTCTCCGGCAAATAACATGCAACCGCTTAGCACCCATGTGTGCAAGTGTGTGCAATGGTGAAAGCATAGAGACATGAGCATAAATATTTCTCAAAAAGTATATTTTTCTTATCTTTCTTCTTTCATGCATAGACATCTCATTTTTCAAGTTTTTCAATTTAAGCATGGTACATGAAATGTCTTTGTGACAAAAAGGAGCTTATGCTCCTCCAGGAGATAAACATGAGCTAAACATTTACAATGACAACGATCTTTGACCCAAATGAAAACAATATCATCCTAGCGTAACCTTAAGAAAAATATAGCCATTTCGACTCAAACAAGACATGTAAAGGCATTTACTCATGGGTGAAAAGAGTTTAAGTTCAGTTTGTCATTTTAATTCAAAATTTGACTATCTCAAAGGAATGTATATCAAGACCATCAAGAGCATAGCCAATCATATGATGAGGACATCAATACCAACGATACATCCATGCCCATACAAGTCCCAATTGCTGGTCCGATTACTCGCGCTCGTGCTCGTCAACTCAACAACCAAGTAAGTACTCTATTGAACTCATGTCCATCAGATTTAGACCATGGAGACCCGTGCACTCTTGTTTTGCTTAGGAATGATGGAGTGGAACAAAAGGAAAGGGGAATCGCGTGGGCTGGATTCGGACTGCAGAACTTCTCCAACTTGTGACGGATGCCACGACTTCATCCGGACTCCATTTTGGGCGGTCAAGCACTTGATGGAAAGCTTATCAAGTCTTCTTTCATATGGATCCGGACTCAGATCCATATCTGCTTCGAGGCGGCCGCAATGTCCAATTTGCTTCGGACTGTTTTTCTGTCAAAAGTGCTGCGTCACTTTATATTGGGCCAATGGGCCGTGTATCATGTTGGGTCCATTAGGGACGCGTCCTAGGGTTAGAGCACGACCCCAGCACCTCTGAGGTCGTCCTCCCAAGTCCATATACTCTTTAGCCGCCACCAAGAACACTTGGGTTTTGTTTTGTTGAAAGTTAGCCATTGCTACTTCCTTGTGAGCGCGCCGGTCGCCTCCTTGTCAACGGAACCCCACCATATTTGAGATTGAGTTTGAGACCTTCATCTACATCTAAGTATTTCAGTACTTGTCAACTTGTTCTTGCTAGTTCTTTGGTTGCTTGCAGGACGAGTGCCCTAGTGGCCGGGTGTCGCGCTCCACAAGATCGCGGCAGCCATTGGAGGTGGTGTATCGGTTGCTAAGGCGCAGCTTACTTGGCGAGCTGTAGTCGGGCCGTGAACGTCGTCTCCATCACCCAACCAAGTTATCCTCCACTCTCATCGAAAGATCAGCGTTAAATCCCTACGGGTTCACATCAATTGGTAATCAGAGCAAGGTTTATCGGTGAGAGACTTCCTATCCATCGCTGTTTTTAATTTCCTATAGTCCACAAAAAGCCAAAAAAATTAGTAGATCAGTTTTCCCGCAATCCTATAAACCCTTTGAGCCTTTACTAGTACTACATGGTTAGGGCTTGCTGAGTTTTTGGTTGCATTGGATGTGTCAAGTTGCTGGTCTTAGCGTCTAGTCGTTTAGAGTTTCGAGTTCTTGTCACGTTTGTGTCACTATTGCAGATCAAAGTTTCTTTATCTTCCCCGCAAATCAGATTTGATTTTGACATTCCATTGTATCACTTGCCACCATAATCCTAACCACGTCCTTTGTCGTTCCATCCACGTCCATCCTCCCATCCAAAAACAGAAAACCAAACAAGTTCGAAGGAGAACTCAATTCGGAATCCTGTTTGAACCCAAAAAGAAAAATACCATATTTCCTTGTTCCGAAGTCCAAATAGGGTGTTTAAATACAATCTGGAAACGTTGCATTGTGCTTGTTCCAACGAATTCAAAATCACTCCGAAACACTTTCTGAGCGCGTCGCAATCGTCCCAGAGATTTCCGTAACAGCTGGTTGGGCAAAACAACAACTTGTTTGATCTTTGCTGTTGAAGCACTCTTGAAGGAAACATTTAAGTGCTGTAAGTGGGTTGTTATCTCTTGTTGCAAAATTTCAGTTTGTGCTACTTCAAAAAAATCAGAAAAAAGAGAAAGAAAGAAAAAAAATAGAAAGAAAGAAAGAAGAGTAGCTGCTGTTCCACTCCTTGTGATCCTTCATTGTTGCAGTTTGGTGACTTCGTTTGTGTCTAGGCTCGCGTCTCTAGCACGTTCTAGCCTAGGACCAGCACAGTACCGCCATTGAACGAATATTCAGCTTGCTTTTATAACTAACGTGGTGCTAGTGTTTCCTTGATTCAGCCAACCTATAGCTCCACATACTTCACTACAGCTTGACAGGTCCTGTTGCTGCGGCACCGATACACTTCACTCCATAGTTGCAGACTTGTTGGTTGCCGTCCCCTCCTGTTGAGCACGGTAAGAATTGGTAAGAGCTTGTGAAGCAGGTTGAGAGTGAGCGCCTTGCATTAGCTACATCCTATTAGCTGTAGGGCTTTTATTTCTTCACCTGTTTTCTTGTTTCCACTATTTTGTTGACCATGGCAGGAAACGAGGATGAGGATGGCGATAATATGCAGCATTCGCCTCGCACCAAAGGCATCATACAACATTTTGAGAGGCAAGTGCAGCGGCGTACAGAGGGACTTGATAATGACTTGCAAGTGACAAATAACAAGATTGGACAATTGGAGACCACGCAGATTTCCACCAACACTAAGCTTACAGGGGTGGAGGCGTCGGTTGCTCGTATCGACAAGAGTCTTGCTGCCCTTCTTAATCGTTTTGATGAGCTGCATGCTAAAACTACTAATGGGCATGGTGGAGATGGCAAGAAGGACGAAAACAGCAAGGATGAAGAGGTCGAGGGTAATTGGGATGATTATGGTGGTGATACAGAACAAGATGGTGGAGACATACGTGATCGCCGACGGCTACGTACTAACCGTAGAGGTATGGGTGGTGGTCGCCGACGTGAGGTACATAATAATGATGATGCTTTCAGCAAGATTAAATTTAAGATACCTCCTTTTGATGGTAAATATGATCCTGATGCATACATTACTTGGGAGATTGCTGTTGATCAAAAGTTTACATGTCATGAATTTCCTGAGAATACAAGAGTTAGGGCTGCTACTAGTGAATTCACTAATTTTGCTTCTGTTTGGTGGATAGAGCTAGGTAAGAAAAATCCTAATAACATGCCACGAACTTGGGATGCTTTGAAACGGGTCATGCGAGCTAGATTTGTTCCTTCCTACTATGCGCGTGATCTGTTAAATAAGTTGCAACAGTTGAGACAGGGTGCTAAAAGTGTAGAAGAATATTATCAAGAATTGCAAATGGGCATGTTACGTTGTAAATTAGAGGAGGGTGAGCAAGCTGCTATGTCTAGATTTTTGGGTGGGTTAAACCGAGAAATTCAGGACATCATTAACTATAAAGATTACAATAACATCACCCAATTGTTTCATTTCGCTTGTCTTGCTGAAAGAGAAGTGCAGGGACGACGTGCTAGCACCAAGTCAAATATTTCTGCAGGAAAGGGTACATCATGGCAGCCACACACATCTACTTCTTTGACAGGGCGTGCACCTCAACCTACTCCCACACCGAATCGACCAGCACTACCCCTTCCATCCAGTGACAAGACCCGTGTTTTGCCCACAAATTCAGCAAGCAAATCTGTTCAAAAACCAGCTGCTAGTGCTTCTTCGGTAGCATCCACCGGGAGAACAAGAGATATTCAGTGTCTTCGCTGCAGGGGCTTTGGACATGTGCAGCGTGACTGTCCCAGCAAGCGTGTTATGGTGGTTAGAGAAGATGGTGGGTATTCCTCAGCTAGTGATGTTGATGAAGAGACACATGCTTTGCTTGCCGCTAACCATGCAGGTAGTGAGGAACGCCCAGAAGAGCATATTGGTGCAGAGGATGCAGAGGATTATGAGAGCCTCATTGTGCAGCGTGTGCTTAGTGCACAAATGGAGAAGGCGGAGCAAAATCAGCGGCATACATTGTTTCAAACAAAGTGTGTCATTAATGAGCGATCCTGCCGTTTGATCATTGATGGTGGCAGTTGCAACAATTTGGCTAGCAGCGACTTGGTAGAGAAGCTTGCACTTACCACCAAACCACACCCACATCCGTATCACATCCGATGGCTAAACAACAGTGGTAAGGTAAAGGTAACCAGGCTGGTACGAATTAAATTTGCTATTGGATCATATCGTGATGTTGTTGAATGTGACGTTGTGCCTATGCAAGCTTGTAATATTCTGCTAGGAAGACCATGGCAATATGATATAGATTCTATGCATCATGGTAGATCAAATCAGTATTCTCTCTTGTACAATGATAAGAAAATTGTGTTGCATCCTATGTCACCTGAATCTATTATACGTGATGATGTTGCCAAAGCTGCAAAAGCTAAAAGTGAGAGCACTAAAAATGACAAGTCTTTTGCTGAAAACAAGGATGAGATAAAATTGAAAGGACATTGTTTGCTTGCTACTAAATCTGATATTAATGAACTGATTGCTTCCACTTCTATTGCCTATGCGTTGGTATGCAAGGATGCTTTGATTTCAATTCATAATATGCAGCAATCTTTGCCCCCTGTTATTGCTAACATTTTGCAGGAGTATTCGGATGTTTTTCCAAGTGAGATACCAGCGGGGCTGCCACCAATACGAGGGATTGAGCACCAAATTGACCTTATTCCTGGTGCATCTTTGCCAAACCGTGCGCCATACAGGACAAATCCAGAAGAAACAAAAGAAATTCAGCGACAAGTGCAAGAACTCCTCGACAAAGGTTATGTACGTGAGTCTCTTAGTCCTTGTGCTGTTCCGGTTATTTTAGTGCCTAAGAAAGATGGAACTTGGCGTATGTGTGTTGATTGTAGAGCTATAAATAATATCACCATTCGATATCGACATCCTATTCCACGTTTAGATGATATGCTTGATGAATTGAGTGGTGCTGTTGTGTTTTCCAAAGTTGATTTGCGTAGTGGGTACCACCAGATTCGTATGAAACTGGGGGATGAATGGAAAACTGCTTTCAAAACCAAGTTCGGCTTATATGAGTGGTTAGTCATGCCTTTTGGGTTAACTAATGCACCTAGTACTTTCATGAGATTAATGAATGAGGTTTTGCGTGCTTTCATTGGGAAATTTGTTGTGGTATACTTTGATGACATACTCATTTATAGTAAATCCATGGATGAACATCTTGACCATTTACGTGCTGTTTTTAATGCTCTACGAGATGCACGTTTATTTGCTAACCTTGAGAAGTGCACCTTTTGCACCGATCGAGTATGTTTTCTTGGCTATGTTGTTACTCCGCAGGGAATTGAGGTTGATAAAGCCAAGGTCGAAGCTATACAGGAATGGCCTGTACCAAAGACGATTACACAAGTGCGAAGTTTCCTAGGACTTGCTGGTTTCTATCGCCGTTTTGTGAAGGATTTCAGCACCATTGCTGCACCATTGAATGAGCTAACAAAGAAAGGAGTGCCTTTTTCTTGGCGTGCAGCACAAGAGCGCTCCTTCAACATGTTAAAAGATAAGTTGACACATGCACCTCTCCTCCAACTTCCTGATTTTAATAAGACCTTTGAGCTAGAATGTGATGCTAGTGGAATTGGATTGGGTGGTGTTTTGTTACAAGAAGGCAAACCTGTTGCATATTTTAGTGAGAAAATGAGCGGGCCTGTTCTGAATTATTCTACTTATGATAAGGAATTATATGCTCTTGTTCGGACATTAGAAACATGGCAGCATTATTTGTGGCCCAAAGAGTTTGTTATCCATTCTGATCATGAATCGTTAAAGCATATTCGTAGTCAAGGAAAACTGAATCGTAGACATGCTAAATGGATTGAATTTATTGAATCTTTTCCTTATGTTATCAAACACAAGAAAGGGAAAGATAATATCATTGCTGATGCTTTGTCTCGAAGGTATACTTTGCTAAATCAACTTGATTATAAGATCTTTGGATTAGAAGCAATTAAAGACCAATACATGCATGATGCTGATTTTAAAGATGTGATGCTACATTGTAAAGATGGGAGAGTATGGAACAAATTCATCGTCAATGATGGGTTTGTGTTTAGAGCTAACAAGCTATGCATTCCAGCTAGCTCCGTTCGTTTGTTGTTGCTGCAGGAGGCGCATGGAGGTGGCTTGATGGGACATTTTGGAGTAAAGAAGACGGAGGACATACTTGCTGGTCATTTATTTTGGCCAAAAATGAAAAGAGACGTGGAGAGATTTGTTGCTCGCTGCACTACGTGTCAAAAGGCTAAGTCACGATTAAATCCACATGGTTTGTATATGCCTCTACCTGTTCCTAGCGCTCCTTGGGAAGATATTTCTATGGATTTTGTGTTGGGATTGCCACGGACTAGGAAAGGGCGGGATAGTGTTTTTGTGGTTGTGGATAGATTCTCTAAGATGGCACATTTCATACCATGTCATAAAACTGATGATGCCTCACAAATTGCTGATTTGTTCTTTCAAGAGATTGTTCGCTTGCATGGTGTGCCAAACACAATTGTTCCTGATCGTGATGCTAAATTTCTTAGCTACTTTTGGAAAACTTTATGGGCAAAATTGGGGACTAATCTTTTGTTTTCTACTACATGTCATCACCAAACTGATGGTCAAACTGAAGTTGTGAATAGAACTTTTGATGAGGACATGAAATACATGAAGCGTGTTAAACACACATGGAAGGCATGGAGGACCAAAGAGGTCGATTGGGGACCAAGTCAAAGTATTCCCACGTTTTACACCAGGCTATCACGTCACTTTTGGTCTAAGGAAATAAAGAGATTGAATCCAACACGTTTTGGAAACGCTGGATTCGGACTGCAGGAAAGTCCTGACTTTCAACGGCCGCCACGACTTCATCCGGACTCCGTTTGGGGCGTTCAAGTACTTGATGGAAAGCTTATGAAGTCTACTTTCATATGGATCCGGATTCATGTCCATATATGTCCCGAGGCGGCCGCAATCGTCAAATCATTGACCAAAGGTTTTTCTGTCCAGGTGCTGCGACACCTTATTTTGGCCCACGGGCCGTGTATCAAGTTGGGTCCATTAGGGACGCGTCCTAGGGTTGGAGCACGACCCCAGCACCCCTGTGGACGTCCTCCCCCTATCATATACCCCCTAGCCGCCGCCAAGAACACTTGGGTTTTGTTTTACATCTAGCTTTAGCTACACCGAACACGCACAAACACGTGCTGTCCTCGTGTGATTCAGAACCCCACCTTCGAGTGATATTAAGATTGCTCGCCTTCTTTTTCTTGTTCGTTCTTTGATTGCGTACAGGAAGTTCTGATCTTGATTGCAACAGGGTCGGTAACCACAGGGAGTTGGTTCAGCGATTGCATTGGCGCTTCGGGTTCGCTCGTCGTAGTCGGATCGTGAGGGTCGACTTCCACCAAATCAAAATTATCCTCCACTCACCGAAAGATCGGGCACTCCAGCTCTATCAAGTGGTATCAAAAGTCCAGGTTGATCGGTGAGTTTTACCGAGTGTTGTTCCTTACCTACAGTCCACAGAAACCAAAAAAAAATTCAGGTTAGATCATTGTCCCAACACCATTCTTCGCCTTGCACTTTCTTTCAATAATTTGCGTTGTTGAATTTGTGTGCTTCGCGTTCAATTGTTGCTGGTTACTTTGTGTTTCCGCCGCCGCCGCCACCACCACCCGCCGCCGCTGCCACCACCACACGCCGCCGCCGCCGCTCTACATCTTCACCACAAACACTACAACCCACGCCGCTCATCCGAGTCCTACTCGGTTCGGCCGCCTCGCGTTCACAGTTTGGAAAGAGATAGAAAAGAAAAGGAAAGAAAAAAAGGAAAGAAAAAAGGAAAGAAAAAAAGAAAAAAAGGAAAGTTTTGAAAAGAAAGAAAAAGGAAAGAATAAAAAAAGGAATCAGCCGTTCGGTTTTCGTTTGGAAGTTTCTTTTTGGCAGTTTCGAACACCTTCACGAAAACGGCCATAACTTTTCGCTCGGATCTCCGATTTCAGCGTTCTTTTTTTTCCGGAAACCTTACGAAATTTCAGTGCCAGGTGCGGTCAGTTTTGAGGCCAAAAAACGTCGTTTACACAGTGTAACGCGGCCTGGGAGATTTTCCGTTTCTGCATCCCACTTCCTTGTTACCTTTGGTCGATCCATAGCGCGTGGCACTTGTTTCCAGCAGCTTTGTTACGTGTTTAGCACTATAATTCAGCTTTGCATTATTGTTTGATTGTGCTAATCCTTGACTTGAGTGCAGCCTACCCAGAACTACACATATTCCTACGACGAGCAGATTTTGTTTCTCCAGGCAATCGCTGCTCCAATCTCTCGCAGGTGCTACTTGTTGCTTGCAGGTCGCCCCTGTTGCTTGGTAAGAACGGATAAGAATTTGATCGCAGCATCTTTGTGAGCATCTCATACACACACATACACACATTTGCTGTCCTAGGATTTTTGTTTTTGTGTTTGCGCTAATCATGTCAGGAGACGTCAACGGCATCGTGACACGATTCGATGCGTGGTCCACGTCGGTCACGGCGTTGCACAAGGACTATGACAGTGACATGGAGCTAGACGATGGAGATCGCCACGGTTGTGCCCGCCGTGTGGTATGTCCTCCACACATTGACTCATTTGCTACGATTCAATTTAATATACCCTCTTATAATGGCAAATATGATCCTGCTGCATATCTTGATTGGGAATTAGAGGTTGAACAGAATTTTTCATGCCATGATATTCCTGCTAGCGCACAAGTTAAAGCTGCTATTAGTGCATTTACACTTTTTGCTTTAATGTGGTGGCGTGATTATAAACAACGACATCCCACTGCTATTCCAACCACTTGGGCTCAATTAAAAACTGCTATGCGACATCGCTTTGTACCTTCATATTATGCCTGAGATTTGCTTAAACAAATGCAGCAATTTCAGCAAGGTCAACAATCTGTTGAGGACTATTACCAGGAGCTACAAAAAGGTATGATTCGTTGTGGTTTGTTTGAGACGGATGACGCTGCTATGGCACGTTTTCGCGGTGGTTTGAACCGTGAAATTCAGGACATACTTGATTATAAAGATTGTGTTGATATGCCCACATTGCTTGAATATGCTTGCAAAGCTGAACGTGAAGTGCAGGGACGCCGCTCGATGACATATACTAACTCTTTTGCAGGACGAAGCCCGGCATCCAGTATAGATCTTGCTCTTCCTGCGCCATCCACGCCTAGCACTACACCGTGTGAGAGGACGGTCACACCTACAGCGCCCACGATCACAGGTGTTCCACTCACGGATGGTGAGACCACTTCTCCTGTGCTGAATTTTTCCACACCTCATGCTATTATAGAGCAACTGTTAGTGGAACCATCTCTTGACGAATCTTTGTCACATGATGATGAGCTTGTTGTTCCTTGTGATAAAGATGAATTGGTTGATCATGCTTCAGTTCTATATGTTTTGGAACCAACCATTTGTACTGAAAATAAACATGTTATGCATATTGCTAGCGCAAATGATGAACTAAGATTGTTGACTTCTTTACATACTTTGGGTTACATTGAATTTGATGATTTGTGTAATCTAGATTGTTTGCAAGAGAGACTTTTTCACAATGCTGATTTGCCTTGGTTTGCTAAACACACTTATCATGTTATTGGCAAATATGACAACAAAGGACAGTATATGATACAAAGAGTCTACATTGGTTACGATATGAGTACTCCTTTTGTTGTGACAGATTATGATCAATTAGAGGACAGCCATACTACACATCCTAATTTACATTCCTCTGGTTCTATTTTCATGAAACAAGTTTACTATAAAAAGGGGAGCCTTGCTGGTTGCTCCCTATGCCTGCTTTGTCTTTTGTTGGTACTAATCTTGTGCAGGATCATGTTGCCAACCATATTGTGTCGTCCGATCCAGAAGTCTATTTTCCTGCTGAAATGTCTATGCGAGATGACACATTTGACAATTCGAAGCATGGTGACCCTTCTCCTCCCAATACATTTGGTTGCTTTTGTTTTCGCAACCCCGTTCTCCTTTGCGTTGTGCAGGATCAGTTTCAAGTACAATTGACGCCGAGGACGGCTTTTCGTCAAGAAGGGGAGGATGATGAGGACATGAAATACATGAAGCGTGTTAAACACACATGGAAGGCATGGAGGACCAAAGAGGTCGATTGGGGACCAAGTCAAAGTATTCCCACGTTTTACACCAGGCTATCACGTCACTTTTGGTCTAAGGAAATAAAGAGATTAAATCCAACACGTTTTGGAAACGCTGGATTCGGACTGCAGGAAAGTCCTGACTTTCAACGGCCGCCACGACTTCATCCGGACTCCGTTTGGGGCGTTCAAGTACTTGATGGAAAGCTTATGAAGTCTACTTTCATATGGATCTGGACTCATGTCCATATATGTCCCGAGGCGGCCGCAATCGTCAAATCATTGACCAAAGGTTTTTCTGTCCAGGTGCTGCGACACCTTATTTTGGCCCACGGGCCGTGTATCAAGTTGGGTCCATTAGGGATGCGTCCTAGGGTTGGAGCACGACCCCAGCACCCCTGTGGACGTCCTCCCCCTATCATATACCCCCTAGCCGCCGCCAAGAACACTTGGGTTTTGTTTTACATCTAGCTTTAGCTACACCGAACACGCACAAACACGTGCTGTCCTCGTGTGATTCAGAACCCCACCTTCGAGTGATATTAAGATTGCTCGTCTTCTTTTTCTTGTTCGTTCTTTGATTGCGTACAGGAAGTTCTGATCTTGATTGCAACAGGGTCGGTAACCACAGGGAGTTGGTTCAGCGATTGCATTGGCGCTTCGGGTTCGCTCGTCGTAGTCGGATCGTGAGGGTCGACTTCCACCAAATCAAAATTATCCTCCACTCACCGAAAGATCGGGCACTCCAGCTCTATCAACTTTGTCTACCATGTTGAGGGCTGTTTTAAAGAAAAATATTAAGATGTGGGAAGAATGTTTGCCTCATATTGAATTCGCTTATAATCGGTCACTGCATTCTACAACTAAGATGTGCCCATTTCAGATTGTATATGGATTGTTGCCTCGTGCTCCTATTGATTTGATGCCTTTGCCATCTTCTGAAAAACTGAATTTTGATGCTACTAAACGTGCTGAATTGATGTTGAAGTTGCATGAAACAACTAAAGAAAACATAGAGCGTATGAATGCTAAGTATAAGTTTGCTGCTGACAAAGGTCGAAGGGAAATAATTTTTGAACCAGGCTATTTGGTTTGGTTGCATTTGAGAAAGGATAGGTTTCCTGAATTGAGAAAATCTAAATTGATGCCTCGGGCTGACGGACCATTTAGAGTGTTAGAGCGAATAAATGATAATGCATACAAATTAGATCTTCCTGCAGATTTTGGGGTTAGTCCCACATTTAACATTGCAGATTTGAAGCCATATTTGGGTGAAGAAGATGAGCTTGAGTCGAGGACGACTCAAATGCAAGAAGGGGAGGATGATGAGGACATCAATACCAACGATACATCCATGCCCATACAAGTCCCAATTGCTGGTCCGATTACTCGCGCTCGTGCTCGTCAACTCAACAACCAAGTAAGTACTCTATTGAACTCATGTCCATCAGATTTAGACCATGGAGACCCGTGTACTCTTGTTTTGCTTAGGAATGATGGAGTGGAACAAAAGGAAAGGGGAATCGCGTGGGCTGGATTCGGACTGCAGAACTTCTCCAACTTGTGACGGATGCCACGACTTCATCCGGACTCCATTTTGAGCGGTCAAGCACTTGATGAAAAGCTTATCAAGTCTTCTTTCATATGGATCCGGACTCATATCCATATCTGCTTCGAGGCGGCCGCTATGTCCAATTTGCTTTGGACTGTTTTTCTGTCAAAAGTGCTGCGTCACTTTATTTTGGGCCAATGGGCCGTGTATCATGTTGGGTCCATTAGGGACGCGTCCTAGGGTTAGAGCACGACCCCAGCACCCCTGAGGTCGTCCTCCCAAGTCCATATACTCTTTAGCCGCCACCAAGAACACTTGGGTTTTGTTTTGTTGAAAGTTAGCCATTGCTACTTCCTTGTGAGCGTGCCGGTCGCCTCCTTGTCAACGGAACCCCACCATATTTGAGATTGAGTTTGAGACCTTCATCTACATCTAAGTATTTCAGTACTTGTCAACTTGTTCTTGCTAGTTCTTTGGTTGCTTGCAGGACGAGTGCCCTAGTGGCCGGGTGTCGCGCTCCACAAGATCGCGGCAGCCATTGGAGGTGGTGTATCGGTTGCTAAGGCGCAGTTTACTTGGCAAGCTGAAGTCGGGCCGTGAACGTCGTCTCCATCACCCAACCAAGTTATCCTCCACTCTCATCGAAAGATCAGCGTTAAATCCCTACGGGTTCACATCATCATACATCCAATCCCTAGCAAGCTTGCCTAAAATCTAAAATGTAGCAAGTTGTAGCAATCACTGCATATAGGAGAAGCTCATCCTAAGATATGATACAAATGTAGCATGATATATCACAAGATGCAAAGACGAAAACTATACATCAAGATACAAAAGCTGAAAGTGCACATCAAGATACAAAGATGGTACAATAGTATACATATGCTACAAGAGAAGCCTCCAAAACTCAGCTCAGAAAACTCGGATCAGATGGATGAAGAAGAAATCGTCTTTCGCCAATGTCTGTCTTTCGGCGAAGCTGCTTCCTCAATCGACGGAGATAAAGCCAATCCCGGTCGAACAGCGCTATACTTCAAATGCTTCTACCATGGCTTTAACGACGATACCTTGATTTGGTTCCCATACAATGATCCTGATCATCACTTTGAAAAGCCAACTAACTTCCGATTTGATTTAGCCACCTCCGATGATTCAGAACCAATCCTCAAAGAAATAATTCTTCCCAACATCCTTCCCACCTTGTCTCGCAACATGTTCTCTTACGAGTTCTACTATCCTTCTGTGATAGCAAGGCAATTGGGATTTGGTCAAGCCGTCCCTAAATTACACTTCGCTGACCAATTCAGACCTCAAGAGACAATCGAATCCGATTCAGATTTCGACCGATTGTTAAATCGAATTCCCAATGTAAATATAACCGATTTCAAGACATGGAAATCGGCTCTAGCAATGTCCCCATCATTCAAGTCATGGTGGAAAGAATGGTCCAAGCACCTCCTCTGTAAATCATCAAATTAATACTGTCGTATCTTCGACCCAGATTTTGTCATCGATCCTCAAGTATTAACCTTATTTCTGCCTCTGTTTTGTAATCGGTTATAATCCCGATTTTTTACCCTGACAGGACGAAGATCTGGCACCTCCGACCAAAAGCAAGAGCAATAAACCGATCGAATAGCCTCCTCCATCAGAGGATCCCTACATTGGTGGTGACGCACCATCAATAAAAGACTTTATCAAAGGGAAATCAGCAAAACGTACAATCGGTCCCACTCTGAAAAGATCTTCGAAGAAACCCAAAATGATACCGATCAATACTCCAGCAGCAACCGCCATTGCAGCTAAGGTGATTCAAAAGGCAATACCAGAGTCCCAACCAGAAACAGGTATCAATTTTAATCTTGATTCTTTTCATCTCTACTTGTCTTTACTTAACCTTGGTATATTCCGCAGAGTAAATTACTGAAGATACCGCAGGACAAAATTCCCCTCATGTTTCTTGTCCAAACTCCCCCATTCTGTCAGTGTCTGCACCCGATTCGATTGGTAACATCAAAACACAACTTTCATTAATTATCAAGAAACCTTTTATCTCAACATCATAACCGACTTTTTCCAGAAAAACCGGTGGAGCATCTTCAAGACAAATCGGCTGAAATTCCTGAACCCATTACAGAACCGATTCCAATTCCCTCAATGCGACCTACTCAATTTGATGAAATTAATCTGAAACAGGTCATTCACATATCCTTTTATTTGATTGTCGACTTCCTCTCTTCTCTGATCTAATTAAACTTCTTCTTTCAGGCTCAAGATTCAATCGATAATAGCTTCTTTGATTTCCCAATCGGAAATCTTTTGGGTGAAGAGGAAGTACAATCGTTTGATAAAAATCCAACAAGCGTAATTACACAACCATCAGAGATCAATGCTTCATCATTTCCAGAGGATATCAAAAACAAGCTATCGGATCTTCTAGTTTTGTTAGAATATGACACTTCTGAATTGATTCAAGATGCTAGTCCGATCCGGTCGATCCTTCACCAGCTATGGCCTCATCACAATCACGCAGCTCAAGCGCCATCATCCTTGCAGCCTACATAGAAGGCCACCAGATCGAATTTGAAGGACCGATTAGGCGACCAGAGAGGGGGGAGTGAATGGGAGCCGATAAAAATTTCTCTCAAGATTCGGCTTCTCCCAACTGCTGGCACTCCTTAGCGTCACGTTTTAGCAACGCTCAAGAGCGCGTAGATATATGTCGTTGTATGCAAAATTAATTCTGCAAGCGCACAGAATATATCTCGTTCTAGCACTTCACCTTGGGTGTAACCCCAGCGTATCGTATTTATATTTCCACAGGGAAGCAGATGGTTAAAGTGTATTGAAGAATGAAATGATATATCTTGCCAGAAATATCAAGCCACAAACCTAGGGGCACAAACTCTAGGTTTGGGTGGATAATGGTCAAGTTAATGACCGGATAGCAGGTCTGAAAGACCAGCGACACACGGAGCACCTATTTCTAAAGAAAAGGAAAGACGTTGGGAGAGACCGGACCTAGACTCTTTCTAACTCAGAGCTAAAGGCACTCTAGCCTTAGCCTAGACCCTAGCTTAGCTACCGGGAATAGAGCTCGCTTCGACGGCTAGAACGGGAGAACCTCAGAACGGGATGAGAGAGGGGGTTCTCCGGGCTCAGCACTACTGTTATAAGTACACCCGAATGTGGTGGACTACGAAGGACGGACAGGGCTGTCACCACCTGCCGCCTACCACTGCAGTTCCGTGGGGTGCAACACACTTCCTAGTTAATCAACAAGCTAGACACCACGTCTGCACTCAATGATTAAGATTTCTCTTGAGGCCTGTCAAGGGAAATCCCCGTCTTCCCTAAGGCGTCTTACGGCCCGGTCAAGGCGAGCAAACCCGCGAGATAAAGCCCGGTAGAGCTAAACTAAACTCTACACTAAAACTAAAGGGGATAGGACTTTGCTCTAAAGAGAGCAAGATCTTTACTCTAAAAGAAGAGCAAGAGAGAAATATAGAAGATAACTTAAGCTCTGAAGTAAGAAAGTAATTATATAAATAAACTCTTCAAAAGAAGGAAAGGATACAAGAGCTTTACCAGAACTCTGAAGACTCCGAAGATCCGAGCTAAGCTCGACTCGACTCTACTCCCAACTCTAATCCTAATCTAACAAATGAAAAAGATACTAGAGCTCCCTTCAAGTAAAGACTTGAGATATGTGGTGTGTGTCTTCCCAAGGTGAATGAGCTGCCTTTTATAGCCTCCAGGGGGTGGATGTCAGCGTCATTAGCACGCCAAGGATCTGCTTAGGCTTCACGCGAAGGAGGAGACGTGGCGGCCACAGAGGGAGGCCGGTCGGCCTGGGCTAGGCCGGCCGGCCTGGCCCTGGTGCCACTTGGCACCGTCCTCTGCATGAACGGTCCTGATGCTCTCCCAAGGTCGGTAACAGTCGCGTTTAGTTGAAGCTTGTCCGAGAATCCTAAGATGTGGGCCCTTCAATCCATGTGCTTTCACCTCTCGGCCTTTGTTGGCACTCCTTAGCCTAACTAAAATCCGCAAGCGCACGGAGCCCGATGTAGCCTTTCACCAGGGGAGTAAGAACCTGGATATCGAATCCAAGGAACGAAGACGCGACTAGCCTAGAACTTTTCTAACCGGATCCACCAAGGAGAAAAAGGATAAATGGGTAGAGAGCTTGACTCTAGTTAGCTACTCGTTATCCCAGACAAACTATCGATACCTAACCTGATCTGCTTCGACAGCTAGAACGGGAAGAACTCAGAACAGGGTGAGAGAGGGGTTCTTCCGGGCTCAGCACTACTGTTATGAGTACACCCGAACGTGGTGGACTACGAAGGACGGACAGGGCTGTCACCACCTGCCGCCTACCACTGCAGTTCCGTGGGGTGCAACACACTTCCTAGTTAATCAACAAGCCAGACACCACGTCTGCACTCAATGATTAAGATTTCTCTTGAGGCCTGTCAAGGGAAATCCCCGTCTTCCCTAAGGCGTCTTACGGCCCGGTCAAGGCGAGCAAACCCGCGAGATAAATCCCGGTAGAGCTAAACTAAACTCTACACTAAAACTAAAGGGGATAGGACTTTGCTCTAAAGAGAGCAAGTTCTTTACTCTAAAAGAAGTGCAAGAGAGAAATATAAAAGATAACTTAAGCTCTGAAGTAAGAAAGTAATTATATAAATAAACTCTTCAAAAGAAGGAAAGGATACAAGAGCTTTACCAGAACTCTGAAGACTCCGAAGATCCGAGCTAAGTTCGACTCGACTCTACTCCCAACTCTAATCCTAATCTAACAAATGAAAAAGATACTAGAGCTCCCTTCAAATAAAGACTTGAGATATGTGGTGTGTGTCTTCCCAAGGTGAATGAGCTGCCTTTTATAGCCTCCAGGGGGTGGATGTCAGCGTCATTAGCACGCCAAGGATCTGCTTAGGCTTCACACGAAGGAGGAGACGTGGCGGCCACAGAGGGAGGCCGGTCGGCCTGGGCTAGGCCGGCCGGCCTGGCCCTGGTGCCACTTGGCACCGTCCTCTGCATGAACGGTCCTGATGCTCTCCCAAGGTCAGTAACAGTTGCGTTTAGTTGAAGCTTGTCCGAGAATCCTAAGATGTGGGCCCTTCAATCCATGTGCTTTCACCTCTAGGCCTTTGTTGGCACTCCTTAGCCTAACTAAAATCCGCAAGCGCACGGAGCCCGATGTAGCCTTTCACCAGGGGAGTAAGAACCTGGATATCGAATCCAAGGAACGAAGACGCGACTAGCCTAGAACTTTTCTAACCGGATCCACCAAGGAGAAAAAGGATAAATGGGTAGAGAGCTTGACTTTAGTTAGCTCCTCGTTATCCCAGACAAACTATCGATACCTAACCTGATCTGCTTCGACAGCTAGAACGGGAAGAACTCAGAACGGGGTGAGAGAGGGGTTCTTCCGGTCTCAGCACTACTGTTATGAGTACACCTGAACGTGGT